>SNQJ01S0107653.1:12479-41285 GCA_010110895.2 Picea sitchensis | reverse complement strand
ATACAAGTATAAGCATGCATCCACCATTTCTGATCAAAACATCAGGCAGACATTTCTATACAGAAACTATTTATGAGTGTACAACCATGAGCATGCATTCCAGGAATATTCAATTTAACATACAGGACATAAACACTTATTAGAAAACACCAGGTGTAATGCAACTGGTGAGAGGGGTGCTCGTTTCCACCCAATGGTAGGCTCAGCGACTCCCAATGGATTTACCACTAGCCACCCCGGAGCTAGAACATGATGCTTTGAGACTCAGTCTCTTACTTCCTGCTCATCGGAAGTCCAGGACGAAGGTTACTCTCCTTCTCCTCTACTCATGACTCACTGTATTTCCCGGAGTTCCTATGGTTCTCCTTCTCTGATTCCTGTCACGTGTGTGTGTCTGTATACTCTCCTCCCCCCCCTTCCACACTTCTTTCCTCCTACAAGGTTGCGTGTGGCACAAAATTCCCTGTCCGATGGTCAGGTCTAAGAGCTTCTACGAATGGGCGGTTCACCCCATCCCTTCATTTACTCTTGAGGAGCCTCACCACCTACCATCAAGGCGGGTAATTCATTTCAAGGTCTGAGAGTGAGCTTTGGTTTTCTCGAGCACATGCAAACCAGTATGGTTTTGGTTCGGTGGAAGTTAATGTAGCCACTCTTGGCCCCTTCCACCACCTCTCATCAACCATCGTGGTCTCTTTTCGGAACATCCCCCTCTCAGCAATCATGCAACATATATTCATACATCATTTACATTCCTCGAACCTTTTATACTAAGGTCCATAAAATCAATCATTCACAATCTTTGAGGTTGCCATAGTTCTTGGCCAGTATAGTTATTTTTATAGACTGGGGGAAATAGGGTGTTACAGTCGACCATATCAACAGTAGGTGGGAAACATTCGAAACAAGCACGGTGGAACCACAGGATTTTATAACCCTCAGCTCGTGTAACTAGTGCGACAGTTCAACATCGGGTAGGGTAGGCAACAATGCAGAGGAGCAATGATTTCTCACTGGACAGTAACAAATACCAAGAACGCACAAAGTCATAACCCTCGCATTTTTCTCAAGAGTCGAACCAATTTATAACAATGCCAATGGAAATGCAGACCCCAGGTACCAACAACCATAAATCGTACTTCTTGGCATAATGGCCACCCCCTAACCAACTGTGTTGATGCCAAATCACAAACATAAGCCCACGACCAGGTGAAAAGCCCACGACCAGGTGAAAAACCCACGAACATGGCTCTGTAGGATACACAGTGACCCAAAGGTATTTTGAAACATACACAACAACCTCATAACAACCGAATACAACCAGATATGGTTACCATAACTATGATGAGGTGGCCAAAAAGGATAAACAGAGCGAAACCCTCCAACAAAATACCCATAACTACTTAAAACAACAGAGAGCCATCACAGTTTCCACCACAAAGTGTTACCAACGAAATCACAACTTCAACCATCAATTTTTCCATTTGCAAACGAATAACCACACAATCATTCCAGAGAAAATACCCACGCGTTTACACAGTTGCCAATCTTAGGAAAACACAAACCAACACATTACCAAGCCATCGTTTGTTTCATACACAGAGCGAATTCATGGATGGACAAAAAGAACCATACATGTAACCAGTGTCTTTAAAAAAAGGGCGAGTCGGTCGAGCAGTTCCTTCTAGGATTGAATCTCGGAGCTTAACCACAGAAAAACCAAATGAACAATAACCATGCTAGGGTGATGGCCCGGTGGGAGAAGTATGGAGTGACGTGCATTTACTGCACGTCGCTTCCATCTTCCACCCCATTCAATTTCATAGTACACGACAGCCAACCAAAAACCATCCATTAATTCCATGCATTGAAACTTGCACATATTGCTTGCCAATTGCACCACCCCAATCCATATTAACCATTTCCAAAATCATACCATAAGATATATCAAATGTGCCCAATATAACTCAATATAATTCGTATAGCCACTAACCATTTCTAGTTAGGACTAACACTAGTTCCTTTTAATTGCATTTGTACATAGTCTAGCATAGTATAGTATAGTTCCTTTTCTTGGATTTTTTTTATAAGTCTCTTTCCATTGCTCTTGTTTCTTGTTGTTACTAACATGTGTCTTGTGCAGGTGTAACATGTAATGAATCACAACGGCAATATCAAATGTAACAATAGTAAATATAATCCATTCATAACGTGTAATTTAGAGCTTAGAATAACGGAATCAACACATAAAATGCATTATCCATCTACCATTATGTCGCAAACAAAACCAAGACTGCATCATCAATCATATAGAACCCTATAAGCAACATCGAAACAACAACATAAAATGTGTGATAAGACCATCTCTAAGCCTCCAGTGTACAAGGGGGTGCCACCTACTAGTATTATATATCATTAGCATAGTTTAAATAATAGGCTTTAGCAATAGTTTGCGGGCGAAATCCTCGTTGTGATTTTTATTGTCAACACTCTTCATCTTCTCTAATAGCTTGATTTTTTCCAATGATTCTCTCCTTCTTAAATACCTACTAGTGGCCTTCTTCTTCCTTTATCCTCTAAATTATTGCCACTCCTTCATAGTGCCTTCGTTTGTATTGCTTAGCTACAATTCCCATTGTTTCCATTATGGCCACAATCTCCAAGGTTGCAAACTCCATCTTTGTTGAAGTATCCTCCATTGCTTCACCTTCTACTGCTACTTTTTCCATTGTCATGCTTGTATGGACAATTTTAACTTAAACAAGATCCTTGGTATCAATGGGGTCTTCTTCCTAATGTCTAGTAGTGCACATGTTCCCAGTAGCTACAATGAAAACATGATAAAAGATTCTTGGAAAAATAAAATTTCCCATAGATTCATCCTCTGGCGGCACTCTCTTGGCTACTCTATCCTTCTTCAACTTATCTCCCATAGTCAAGACACAATAGAAATGAATGGAATTAATAGATTCCATGTGGACCTCCTTCACTAGTGCTTCTTCTATTTCTCTACTTTGTTGTAATTATGAGCCATCTTCCATGCATACATTGACAAGTTCACTCTCCATCTCCTTTTCCTCTTGAGGAAATTAATCACATGCAATACCAAATCTACTTGCATGTTGGTTGTAAGATCCTCTTCTTCCTCCTTATGGCATGCAATCAGTGACATGATCCTAATCTTTAACCATCTCCCCTTCAACATGGAGACCTTTCCTTGTGTCAATTGATTTCAAAATCAACTAGCTTCCCTCATCTATCCTTTGTTGTTTTCTATGAGTATTCTTTGTCGTATACTTCTTATTCTCTTCATCAGCTTCCTTTTGTTGTTTGCATGGTTTCTCTCTTTCTTCCTTCTTTTCCTTTGTCTTTTGCTTCTCTCGGGACAACATTCTCTTAGCTCAAAACAAGAGTTTTTGTATCTCCCTTCACTTTCATAATCTACTTTAGTTGGCTTGTTCCTTTGTTGATCCTTGTCCAAGGCATTCAATCGTACAAGTATCCCTTGCACTAAGTATTTACCTCATCCTCGCCTTTGTGAGATCTATTGTTTCCTCCACTGATTCGCTTGCATCCTATTGCACCATATTGCAACTCATTGGGAAATATTCTTCTTCAGATATATGCAACTCTCTTTTTTAGAATTTTCTTTAATCAATACTTTTCAATAGTTCTCCCCAATAGTGTCCTACAAGAACTGTGTCTAATTTGTCTTTTCTAAAGGGTTCTACCGAGTAGCTAACACTAGACCACCTTTTTGTATGCCTTCTTTTAACAACACTACCCTACAATTTTATTGTTGGAGTTTCCCTTTAGCATATGCAAATTTTGGATCTACACTTCAATTTCCCAACCTTGATGGGCTTTCTTCTACCTACCAAATACAAGGCTCACATTCCTTCTACAAATCATAAGGGCAATATCCTGCCCCTCATTTTCTTTTTTTCCTATGAATGAATCCCCTTCACTTCATTAGTAGTTTCCTCCTTCATGATGTGCACCCTTAAACTTCCTCAACAACGTCTACACAACCTCTATGTCAGTGTTGTCCTCCCTTTCACTCTACAACTCTACCTAATGAGTATCTAGAGTTGTTTTTCAAGGGCAACATCAACCCATGCTTTATTTTTTTGCTAGAGTTGTACATTAGTGTAGGAACCTTGCTTTATCTGATATCACTTGGTTGGGCATGAGATTCATCCCTACAATAACCTCACTTTTCCAATCACACACTTAGAGTGTAGATCACTCACACAACAACAAAAACAACAAAAGCAACATGAACACACACACACCTCTATGGGAAGAAATCATAACACCAACATGCACACTGTTGGATGGAAATGAAACATGTGGATTTTGGTTTCACTAACAACAAACTAGTTTACATGTGCATACCAACTCTTAGGTTTCTAGTAACTACTAATACAAATACAACAACAATCGAGCCAAACCATTTTCTTATAGAATGTCCGATGGTCTGTGAATTGGGTCTGTTATTCACATTTTGTGGGATAACTAAGGAGATGATGTCTCGAGGTCCTCGGGTTGTAGATATGAAGTGTCGAGAGACCACATGACTAGCAGTGTCCATTTGCACATATGGAAGCCCGCTCTATCACCACAGTTTGGATCCATTGTCAACGCATACACAACACGAGCTAGCTTTTAGACGACACATGGGTCTTGCTCCATGTGGTACAAGTCATGTATTGTGGTAGGTAATCACCCTAACATTTGAGGCATTTATGCATGTGTATTTAAGCTTATTTTGATTATAGGACACTTGCTTGGACTTTATGCTTTTGACCTCATTTCACCTTGGTGAGTGTCACAGATTTCCTATTAAGTGGCCAACTTTTAGGGAAGGGTTGCAACTAGGTATCCCTTGAGGGGTTATCATACCATTCTCGACCATACTTACCACTCTCTGCTCATTGAGTTTCTATCATATTTCCCTCTTCTAGGCCCTTTGAATTTAGTGACCTACGAAGTGAATGTACCTCATTTCATTAGAAAAAGGGGTTGAAGGCCCAGGGGGATGGTCGCTAGAAAAATATAGAGCCCAAAACATAAACCTTCTAGATTCTTGCCTAGATAGGTCTTAAGAACGGTGAGATAATTCTCTTAAAATAATTGAAGACCTGCATAATGTCAAACACACAATAAATATACTTCTTGAATACAAAACTAACACAAGTGTGTTACAATGCTTTACATGGTTAACCCTATGGCACTTTGTGGACCTATTTATTCAAGTGACATTGTGTTACTTCCCCCCAAGCTAATTGATTCACTATTGGGAGTGCACATGTGTTTGGATAATTGATTAATTAATAAATGACAATAAATGGGCTTGAAAAAGGTTACATTGAAGAATAAGGTGCAACACACCCCCTACCAAGGCACCCATAAATTAGATAATACAAGCCCTTGTATGTCATGAAACTCATTGAACTATGAAATCTAAGCTCATATCCAGCTCATCATCCACTACATGACCTTGAAGAGGCATCCTTGGGAGCATTCCCTACTTGAGGGTTTTGGTCTACCTAATATGACTTTTATGACACCCCTCCCATACCTAAACTTGGTCAATTGTATAGGGTCTTGGAGAATTTGTTTAATTTGATGAGGTGATTTTGATGCACATGTTTAGGTGCCTTGTTTATTATATGTGGTTTTCACTTTCCATGATATTTTGACTTGAGATCGTTGGAGGGCATGCTTGTTTGTTTTGGAGGACCTTGTTTGGTGGACAATTTTGGAGGAACAAGCATAGCTTGAGCTTCCATGGGGCTTGAAGCCCACAGGTTGGATGCCAAGGGCCCACATGCTGGATCATGATGAGTTTCCTTTGGAGGCCTAGAGGACACCTTAGAATACATGACCTAGCCCTCACATGCAAAATTATTTTCCTAGGAGGGAAAAATGTCACTTCTTGAGGCTTGACATCACCTAGGGCTAGGGTTTGGTGGTGATGGAGGTATTGCTCATTAACACATGGCACATTTTGAACGAAGAAGGCTTTGAGCCATGAAGAAGAGACTGGGATGATGACAAGTGGTCTTTGGAGGCCTATCCATGTTTCCCCAACTCCAACGACTTGCTCCAAGTGTCAAAAAATCCCCTAAAGGGGTGACGTTATCTTGTTTTAGGGTTTCTAATGTGCAAAAGTGAAAATTAAATATTATTATTTGGTTTAAGGGGTAAGATAAGGGTTGTTGACCCCTTATCTTATGTTTTACCTTGACTAAGTGGACAAACTATGTTTTAAACATTTTGTATAAATAAAGATCATGTGAATCTCATTTCATAATATAGCTCTCCCTTGTGGAGAAGGACACTTAGCTAAAATTTTCGCTACTCTTGGAGTATTTCATCTCTCTTTTGCAATCATTATGGTTTCTCTTTCTATTGATGCATAAAAGTGGTGCGCTACACTTGAAGACTTTTTCTCATGCTTATTGATGGAATTTTCTTGGTCACTTAGGGTTTGACCTTGCATCTATTTGGAATTGGTAAGGAAATTATGCACTTATTGTCTAAAAGTTTTGCTTCTTCCATAATTGTTAGTGGATGAACCCTTGGAGGAGTATAAGGGCATACACCGTCCCCAAGATTCATTTATTTGTTTGTGAAAGGTCATTAATTTCAAGGTTGTTTGGAGAACTACAAGGGCGTACACCCTCAAAGCTCACCTTTGTTTGTTTCCCAAACCCTAGGAAGTAAAAGGGCTTACACCCCTAGGTTCTTTGTGGATAAAGCTCATACATCCAAGGTCATATTATTGCATAAGTTTTTTCTAAGAGAAGTAAAAAATCTTACACCCTCTTATCATTTCCTAGTGGACCTAGCTTGCATTAGGGAATAAAAGGAGTTACACCCCCAAGGACTTAGCCTAGTCATCACATTCTTCGACTCCACAACCCAATAGTAAGACACTAATAATTTTCAATTTGCATTGGAGAAATATAATTATTGCATTGGGATATGTAAAAATACGAAGGAATCTACTTGTTCAAATTACTTTCTTTCTTCGATGTTCTAGACTTGCTATTACCCCTAGGGAGTCTCAATTGGATAAGTGTTTCTTACTTTTGTTATAATATTTTATCTATATCCATTAGGGCTAAAGAAATCCTAATCAAAATTCTCAAATAACTCTTAATTCAATTGCTAAATTTTTCCTAAAGTTTGCCCACATAACCTACTAGGCCTAACACATCTTTTGGTAGATTTTGGGGAAGTTTTAGTGGCTGATTTTCTTGTTGTAATAACTTGCTTTTTACAACCAATGAGGCTGAATAATATCTCTACAATACTAGTTTTGTAACAACCTTGTTTCATTTCTAAAGTCTAATACTATCTTACTTGAGTTGATCTAGTTGTTTCTAGTTTATCTCTTGCTCTTTCAACTAGACTTTTAGCAACTTGTTTGCAACATTCATGATCATTTTCATTGTTGATATATATTTCTACTAACTGTTGCAATAAGGGACAACAAGCCTAACTTTTTGGTCTCTCATATATTTAGGCTTGTATCTTCGTTTTCCTCGTGTCTCGGGCAGGTACAATCAACGTTGACAAGGTCTACTTCTTCTTGGAAACCTTGGCTACCATGAAGACCTTATTCAAGCCCTTCTCCAGACATAACAACTTGACCTATAGGGGCATCCATTCATACATCGCATTTTTCATCTCATTTCACCCTAGGGTCACCGGGATTCCCCCCTTGAGGTGATTCTATCATCTCTAAAGTGACGAGAATACCTACCTAAGGTGACATTGGGTAGGTGTTCTCAAAGTTGTCACCATTTGGTGGTTGGTTCGGGATTTTCTCAACCTACAACTTGTGCAATAAAATTTTTGCGTCATTGTCGAGGACGATTTTAAATCCTCTTTCGAACCCTAAAGACACTTTGGAAAGCTATCCCAAAGATTTTCCCTAGCTTTCATAGTGACTCCACCTAAAGGACGTTCCATTTCCACCCTTGATGAGATATTCTTGAAGCTCATCTGGTGAATCCACCTTCCCAAAACCCACCTTTCCTTGTTTCCCCCTTTCCATCTTTTGATGATCCTTGATCTCATCTGGGGATTCCATTGAGGTGTCTTTTCAGTCAATGGAAATATGGCACCATGGGATGAACCCTCATCCAGAACTTGTTATGCCTCGAAGAGGGAAATTTTACAGATGTAAAAGGAAAAGGTTGTTAATAAAGTTGTTGAGGAAATGGTGAATCGTATACAAGAGTTATTTCAAAAATATGCCAAAGAACTAGCCCTTGAAGATGAAGAAGTTCTTGAAGAACAAGCATATGAAGAAAGTTACCAATAATATCTTGATGAACTTTCCCATGTTGAAGATACAAATGATACATTTGACGAAGACGAAGCGCTCACATCTACCCTTCCACTTGATGAAGACATCCATACATGAACTCCTACACACAAAGAAAAAGAGATGATAATTTTCAGTCATGTTGACGGTCTTGTGAAAGAACCTTTAGATATGGTTGATGAGCAAATAGACACTTTCATAGAAACTGGTAGACACGGGTGGGATTTTGGTCATCTCATTTTTTATAGAGACCCCATTTACGACATTGAGGGTAGCCCTCAAGAAAATGGGTTTGAGTGGTCATCTTCAGAGGACTACTTTTCATGTGTATATGATTCATATGTTTGCAGCCTGATGATGACATGATTATAGATTTATTCAAGGATGACCGGTCACGACATTTTCAAAGTGATTTTCAGTCATCCCTTGGGACTTATGATGCACATCTTTTTAGGGATGCAGACTTGTTATATGAGGACTCTCAACAACCTTCATCCTCAATTTTGGAAGAATAGCAAGACATGGCTATCTCAGATCAATCATAGGCTCACTCTACACAGAGGAAGTATTTTCATATTGAGGATTTCTATAGGGATTCACAGATGAAGAGGCCATGTTTTTCTTTCTATAGACCTGAGGTTGTCCCTTACCTCATCCCTTCTTCATAGTGTAATCATGAGGTCTTCTTGGGATATCTCATATATTCTTGGTGTTCAGGAAGAAGTGGTCATAATAACGAAGATGAAGATGAGCCATCGTCTACACATGATATCCCTCTTCGGAGATGGATTGATTAGGCTCGTGGTTACACCTTCAGGCAACATGATTTCTTTTTCCAATAGGACTTCCTCCCTCCCACCCATCTCTCTTCATTTCATTTCACAATTGATTATACATCTATTTATGCTCATGATCATTTCATACTTGACTTATCTTTGTTGGTTTACATAATTAAGCACAAGGGGAGATACTTTGATGAGATGGTCAATTGGTTACATCGGTTTATGACTTCACCTGATGTCACCTATCACTTGATCTTCAGAGCTCCAAGGCCCCAGGTAAGTAGGTAGTTCATCTTGCTTTCTTTGCATTTGCATGTTGATTGTTCATTTTAGTTTAGATGCATTTCATATTTCATTTTTCTCTACTTGCATTTTGATTTCATACTTAGTGTAGAAAAAATGCTAATTTTTTTTTTTTTTAGATTAGTTTTCATTTTTGGTTTTGATATATCTTAACAAAGGGTGATAGAGCCACCCTAGATTTTATAGTTTTTTGTTTCAGTGTAGGAACACGTATACTAGGAGATGTTTCAGTTCTCATTCACTCTACGGTGAGCACATGTCCCAATGTAGGAGCCAAATGTTATCCCCATTTTGTGGGATAACTAAGGAGATGATGTCTCAAGGCCCTCATGTTGCAGTTATGAAGTGTCGAGAGACCACATGTGTTGGATTTCTACTCTTCTACTTGGGATTCTTTATTGTTTCTCTTGATCCTACCTTACTATCATAGATTGACCCTGGTTCAGATTTAATAAGCTCCCAACAAAATCCCTCTAAAACTATCAACCCCTCTGGTAGACCAGAAGGCAACGCAACACACAGAGTGAACTGCGCAGTCTCACTTGAGATAAATCTATGGGTGGATGCAATACTTAGGTGTTTGTAAATTGGGAATGAGTGGAGATATGCGGTTGTATCTTGCAATATTTATTTATTTAGTCTAACATCTTATTATAGCAGTCATTCTATGCATGCATGTGAAATACCAGATCTAACTAGTTAATTCATTCATCTAACATTCACCACTTGACAACAATAAAGACACATGCATTCCTTCACACAACACAGGTTTTACCATGGTACGCCCCCTCCTGGGTTACATCCACAAAGATCTGGCTCTCAAGCTCTTTATTATGGCTCAATAATATGTCACGCTGCACGTGTTTACAATTTTGGATTCTACTCTCTTCAACAGGCTCCTCAATCCATGTGAGGATGACTAGATCGCACCAAGCTCCTCAACCTGCGATCTAACCCTCGAGATCAAGTCGCTCGCTGCCTCTCTAGTTCACCAGCTTAGTGAATAGTACAGTTCTTACAACTCTGCATCGTCCTCTTTATCTTCTCTTTCTTTGTCTCCTCCTTCTCTTCCTCTAAGTACTACCTATTTATATTTTTGTCTCATCAACCATTACAATACATTGCAAAAACCCTAACCCTAGCATCGTTAGGTCTTCCTTGCATGCGTGCCTCGCATGCATCCCTCACACGTGTTTGTTTTTCCTTCCAGTTGTCCTTTCTTCCTTTCATGTTTCTCTTCCCAAAAATAACCTTTTTCCTTGACTATGTCTGCATCCACCATGCCCCCAACACTGACATGTGGCTCATCTTGAGCCAACTAAGCTTTGTGCACTTCTTCGACAGCTCTTGGGAGAGTTTAGAACTTATCTGTGAGTTCCCTTTCTTGTGTTTGAGCCTGCATGATCTTTTCTCTAAGTGCGTTCAACACTTGCGATGTAATCTCCTCGCTGATCATTTCTGTGCACTCTGCCTGAATTTGTTTTGTGTTCTTCTTTGCCTCCTTTCTCTACACAATGCCTTCCGCTACTAGTTCTTGAAGAGGTTCCATTTGAGCTTGTCAATCCTTCTTTTGTGTCTACACAACTATGAGCTCTTCCTTCACCTTATTCATGTCTTGTACTCCTTTGGGGCGCTCAGTGATCTTCATCATCTTCTGCCTCTGCTTGAGGTCCTGGATAGTTGCTCTTATCTTTTCCTCCTCCTGGTCCCACTGTTGGACCTATTGATCATCCTCCAGCTTTGTTTATAGTTGTGCTACTCTATCGAACAAGTCAATAGTTGTGCTAACTTGTCGTTCCATTTCATCCATCCTCTTTGTTGATTCCTGATTCCTTTGCTTCTTCACCTCCGGGGGAGTGGTAGGGATGAGTTGTTCTCAAAGGTTCTCGATCTCCTATCTGTATTGATCGATTTTTTACACAATCTGATCAATTTTATGCGTCGTCGTGGGCTCTGCTATCTTCACTCTCTTTGGAATTATGTCGTAGGCTACAACCAATCCTTGCTCGATCCTATCTGCCTGATCCTTTTTGTCTTTGTTCTCAAGCTTGACTTGCTCGAGAACCAACTCCAACCCCTCTTTGTTTTCCTTTGTGTGTTGCAATTCTACTGTGTATGTTCGTGCGCGCGACACTGACTTATAGTTTATATAGTTCTTTGGTTGGTATCCACCCCATTACCACCTGTACTTGTTCCAGATATTTCAAGGGTGTCTGGCCTACAATCTCATCCATGCACAACATTCTAGGTGTAACGTGAAAATTCGAGCTCGCCTGTGATATTGTCTGGATTATATCCTGCTTGCTCGACACAGCCTTGGCTCCTGCTTCTGATGTTGCAGAGATTGACTCTATTGCTCTTCCCGCCCTTTACGTTTCTCTGATCTGCTCTAGGAGTTGCCTCATGTCGTCCAACTAATCCTGAATCATGTCCCTTTGGTGCTGAGCTTCTTCAAAATCCTTCGATGTTCGGTCCTTAACCATTTCGGCCACGAGGTCTGCATCGTCCTCAGTGATTGTATAACCCAGCGGTGTCTTTTGTGCCTTGGCCTTCTTGCACGCACCCCTAGTGTGTATGATCAACCTCTTGGTCCGGCCTTGTTCCTGTTGGGTAGCACTTGATGTGATCCCCTATTCTCTCTCAACCTCTTTCTCTTGTTCCTGCATTGTGTGGGTGGTGTCTTTTTTCCCTGCCTGGGTACCTTTCTTTCGCGCACCCCCTTTCTTTTGTTGTGTCAGTTTATGAGATGGCTTTGGATTCTTGGGCGTCATTTTGTCTCCTGCAGGTGTCTGTTCTTGCTCTGCATCAACCTCCTTATCCATGGACATCTCTTGAATCAGAATTGGAACTCTCCAGTCATCTTGCCAATCCTTGATGGCCATCTCTACGCCATCTTCTTTGACTTAGTATCACAGTTGTAGACATTCCTTCTTGAGATCTTTTTGTGCTTGGATCTAGACCATATGCCTGGTCGCTTTAAAGTTGGTGATGTCCCGATATTGCGCGACCACTTCTGGCGTAATCCGCCAAGTGTTGGCAATACTTTCCTGCAGGTCGTTGTAATACCCTTCGAACATGCCTGCATTTGTACTTTTGTTTTTGGGGTCTAAAGTGCTCCCCAATGATAGGTATTGCATTGTGTGACAACGAGTGCTTCACTCGCAAAAGTACGAATACTTAAGATCCCTCCATCAGACCAAGGCGATCAGGATGAGTAGTCAAGATTAATGAAACTCTGTCCCCAGGTCCTGCGCGTCTTTACATTCCTCAAGGAATAGGTTTAATAAGTACGGGGCCCAGCTAATCATAGTGCCTTCTGCACAATGTGTTGCAGTTGCAACGACCCCGACATGGACTTCTTCCTTCCAACACTTCCTGAGAAACTTGCACGCCATGAGTTTGGTGCCCAGCCTTGTTGTTGTGTCACTGATGCACTTGATGATGATTTCACGTGACCCTCTTTCTGTGCCATATGTATTCTTCATTTCCTCGACCAACTCCTTTTCCTTTGTCTTTTCATCAAGGAACTACACGAGGCTCTCTCCCCGAGATGGAAACCCTGTAATAAATGCAACGAGCTCTACGTCTATCGAGACAGGATCTTCCACCCATAGGTACCCTCCGTGGGTAACTGTCATCAGCTACTTAATGCAATTATTTATGTTGCGACCCCTTCCAAAGTGTGGGATATCCAATAGGCTTAGAACCCCGATGTTGGCCAATTCGGCTGCCCACTGTTTCGGTTGGAAAATCGGCTTGCTAAAGGGTCCTATACCCACGCTATCCAAGTAAACTTGTTTTTCAAACTCAGGAAACTTGTCCATGTCGATCACATCGTGATCCGAGTACCATAGTTTTTACACGCATCCTAACAGTTTAGCCGCGATACACACTCCTTCCGGAATGCACGGTAAGACTATAGTTGTTGCAGCCTGCCTGCGCGGTTATCTTGCTACTAGTTGCTTGCCCTTGCACTATGGTGGCTGACTTGAGGTTCCAGCCTCCATTGTTCTCTCCTCTGTATACTCCTATGGTTGGTCAATGACATCTTGTACTATACCCTCCTGTTGCTACTCCGACGTTGTTGTGTGTGATCTTTCTGGCACAAATGATTTTTTCTGGTTTGGGACCGTCCCATTAACCCTCGGGGCTTCTTCAGGGTTTTCAAGGCATGAAGGATTTCCTACATCCTCGACCTGCTGGTTTTGTCCCCCTTTCAGAATGTTGATGTCCATGCCCACTATTGTTGTTTGTCGGGTTTCCTCCACCACTATTGTGGGGCTCCCTGGTTCCATATTGGGTGAGGGGATTTCATCCAAGTTGATGAATTCATTAGTCTATGTTGTTTCCTGTTCGATTCCCTGTGGCTATTGAGGTGCTCTAAAGTTTCTTCGTGGTTGTTTGCAGGCCTGGCTCGATGCTCCTAGCTTAGGTAGTGTCATGGTGGTTAACATGGTCTCTTCCGAGCTAGTTCATTCTGTAACACCTACAAACTCGCTCTCTGCATAGAATACTCTGTCGCTCTGTGCTTTTCTCAATTTCACAATAACCCTTCTATTACCCGCGTGCTTAACTTATATAGGAATCATGTGAAACTTCTCGGAGAAGTTACCCAAGCTGTTTTTTGAATGAACTAGTTCTTCCCGCGTACCTGCCATTGAATTTGCTTGACGTCGCTTTTTGGTGCGATTAATGCGATGTCCCACAATCGTTCTTGTCATTCAATTTTGATAGACGCTGCTAGTTGGCGCCTATTCGTCGTAACCTCCATTTTTCCAATTTCCACCTTTTTTTGACCGTTGGTCCTTTTGTCGACGCAGTAACTATTACAAGTGCGCGTTATGGTGCTTTGTCGGTGCACGTGGAACTTTTATTTTCAACGCGCTACATGTCCTTTCACTGGTTGTTGTCTTTTGATGTCTAGCATGGTAACCCCTCTGCTGTTGCATGTAGTCCTTCACTTTTTCTTTTTTTTTCATTTGTAAGTGCGAAGAGGTCGACTGTCCCTATATAGCTTCAGTCGACTCCAATTGATCATTCCCCTAAGTTATGTTCCTCCCAAATCCTTCAACTATACAACTCCCCCATATGTGACAATCTTTACTTCATATGGTCTCAACCAATGCAGTCTAAGTTTTCCTGGGTGTTGAAGAGATTTACTATCGTACACCAAGACTAGGTCTCCCTCCTTGAAACTTTTCCTCTTGACATGCCTATCATGCCAATATTTGTCCCTTTCTTTATGTACCTCTTGGTGAAACCTTGCTAGAATCCTATCTTCTTCCATGATCATCAGTTGATTTATCCTTTATTGTACTGTGCATCACTCTGTGATGTTCGTAATTTCTACTACACGAAGACTAGGTACCAAAAACTCTAATGGCATCACTGCTTCCTATACATACACCAATATGAATGGTGTCTTCCCGATCAATTTCTTACATGTGGTCCTGTATGCCCACAATACTGCTGGTATCTTCTAGTCCCAATCGTCCCTATTAACATTGCAGATCTTTGTCAGTGCATTTTCGAGGATCTTATTAAAGGCTTCCACTGTTCCATTTGCTTGAGGATGATATGGTGTACTCTTTTGATGATAAACTTCAAATTCCTTAGTCATCACCTTAATAGTGTTGTTAATGAAGTGAGTGCCTTGGTCACTCATCAAAATCCTTGGGCATCCAAATCTAGTGATCATGTGCTCAAACAAGAAGTGTGTTGTTGTCTCCGAGTTGCAATCTTTTACTGGTTCTGCTTCTTCTCATCTTGTTAAGTACTCTATTGCAGTAATGATATACCTTGCTCCTGACCTTTTTGCTGGTGGGTTAATTGGTCCCACAAAATCTATTGCCCATTTGTCGAATACCTGCAAGGTTACTTGTGGCTTCATGGGCATCTCATCCTCTCTATTAGGTTTACATACCTTTTGACACACAACACATCTCTGGCAGTAGTCCTTTGAATCTCTGTGAACAGTCGACCACCATAGTCCTGCACACAATACCTTTTACACGGTAGCTTTGTCTACATAATGTCCTCCTGCTACTCCCTCATGGGCCTCTACTTAAATCCTAGGTCTTTCATGTTCTAATACACATCTTCACAAGATGTTGTCTTCACCCATATTGTATAAGTGTCATGCAATCAATTGATAGTCAGTAGCTATGACTAACATATTTTTCTTCTGCGCAATGTTGAATTATTGTGGCGCAGTACCTGTACTCAAGTATTGAATGATGTCATCAAAGTATTCATAAACTACTTGGAATAAAAATAACTGTGCATCGGGAAAGTTGTCCTCTAGGTTCGTCGATTCCTCTCCGTTAGTGATCCTTGATAGGTGATCAGATCTTGCATTCAACTTCCTTGGTTTGACTATCACTTCGAAGTCAAATTCCTGGAACAACAATAACCATCTACAAATTATCCCCCCCAACACTGTCTTGTTGACTAGGTATTTGAGAGATGAATGATCTATAGACATCTTGAAATGTTTTCCCAATAAGTAATGTCTGAACTTTTGGAGCACATAGACCATAGCTAATCCTTCTCTCTTTGCGGTATTGTAATTTTTCTCTGATTCTGATAGTTTTCTACTAGCAAATGCTATAGGATGGTCCAATTCTCTTGCTCCTGGTTGCGCCAGAATAGCTCCAAGTGCTATGGCTGATGCATCTACATGCACATGGAATGTCTTTTCCCAATCCGAGAATACTAGTATTGATGTGGTTACCATCTTCTCTTCATCTGGCGCTTCTTCCTACACATGGTAGCATGACAATAGGTCTTTTATTGTCTGTATGTTTTGTTGTTGTTCTTCTTTGATGAGTTCAACTTCCAGTTCTTTAATGAATATCACCCCTCTGATTCGTTTAAGTGTTGAGTGTATGTTGGGGTTCTCATGTTCAAATGAGAAAGTGATTGTAAAGTTCTGTTGTAATACTGTCCAGTTTGTAGTTCCTCTGCGTAATTCCTGGTATGTATACTAGCTTGTTGGAATCCCTTCTAATGTGTTAACAAAATGATGAGGCCATTCCTCTGGTGGTGTCATCCTCCATAACGTTCTACACTTCTCCAAGTGTTTTGTTGGTGCCCCCTATCTGTCATATTTTTGCAGTTGTTTGCTTCTCTGTTCTGTGCCAAACCTAATGCACAATAACTGCTTACATTGGTACCAATCCTTAACTGTCTCTTTGTGTGCACCCCACCATCTTGTAGGTGTTGCCTTGAGTGTTATATCCAGGGCTAAGAGCCTATGATTTTCTAACACTTCATCTTTGTATCGTGTTAAGAATTCTTCTAAGTCATTCACCCCATGGAAGCTGGGAGGTTCCCTTATCTCCGTACCTTCCCATCTGATTGCGCGGTCTATTCTTACGCATGTTGTTGTGGAGACTTTGTGTAACCTCTGCTGCCAATTCTCCAAGCTTGTATCTTAGTCTAAAGCGCATGACGTTGTTGAAATGTTGTAACTGCAAAGAGTATTTTATTTATTATTGATTTATTATTCATTAGATCAATCCCCTTTTGTGGATTGATCATGTTGGGCATTGTAATTGACCAAATCCCCTTTTGCGGATTGGTCAAACCCTAATTGTAATATGAAAATTAAGAAGTCGGCCCCCAGGCAAATTAAAGTGGTTCTAACCACCCAGAAAGACAAGTTGGCCCTGCCAGTGAAGAGACACCTCCTTTCAGTGCTTGTCAGTTTGTATAAATAAAGGAAGCCATCGTCTCATTTGTTCACTCACTCAGCTCACTCATCTAGTGCGCAAGTATTGAAGGAAGTTGTAGTTACCGGTTGCCGGAAAAAGGAAGAGAGAGAGGTGCATTGCTTGGCAGAGGATATTCTCTAGTGTTTGGTTTATTGTCTTGACATTGTATTGGCTATCTATATTAAGGAAGTTTTTGCTGGGTTTTCTTCCCCATGAGGGTTTCCCAGGATAAATGTTATGTATCTTGTGATTGTGTTTCTCTCAGTGATCCTATCTATATTATGTTTATCTAGTAAATTGAAAATAAACCTAATAATATCTTAAACCATAACATGGTATCTGAGATAAGTTGATGAGAGAACCTTTCACTAGATAAGCAAAAACGTCATTGTTGTCGTACAAGAAAATTAGGGCTTTTTATTAGAGATGAATTTCTGCCTAAAAACCATCTAGAAAAGTGCGCCCCACCCTAGTGAATATTTTGGCACCTTGAGAACACTTTTTCAGTGGACATAACTCCCGCAAAGTGAAACCCTAGTTTTCACTGTTACCAGAAAACTAGAAGTACCAGAAAACTAGGAAACCAGAACCAGTACGAGAAGTACTAGTCCAGATTTCCACAAGCTCAATTTCAATGGGTAAAATTTGGAATTTTCATAAACTGACTATACCAGCATACTCGCCTCAGTCCAGTGCATCTTTTGGTGAGTTCAGTTTTCAGATCCAAGAAATTTGATTTTTCTATTATTTCTATAGCCCAGAGGGTTAGGGTTATATGAAGCACTCAGCAGGTTATATGAAAGCAAAGCCATTAGCTAGAATCTTGCCTTAAGAAATCAACTTCGTAATATGAAGATGGAAAACTCAAAATCTGTCTCATCCTATCTTATGAGAGCTTCTCAGATTAGAGATTAGCTTGCAGCTATTGGAGATGCCATTAGTGACAAAGAGATTGTAACCACAACCCTAAATGGGTTTCCAACATTTTGTATTCCTTTTGTACAAGGAGTGTGTGCAAGAAGCAAGTTACCCAAGTTTGATAAGTTATGGGCAGATTGCACACATAAAGAATCTAGACTTGCAAAGCAACAGAAGAGATTAATTGTTGACGAAAAGAAAGATCTTACAATTCAAAAGAACAAAAGAAGTTTATTCGGGAAGAACAATAAAGAAACTAACTCCGTAAGAGTTCCAGATAAGAAGAAATATGTTTCAAAGATCAAATTCTACAATTGTCAAAAGTTGGGACACTTTTCCTATGACTGTCCTCAAGGAAAAGGGAAAAGAAAGAATCAAGCACATGTGGCAGAGGAAGAGGAATCTCCTCCCTCAAAGAAAACTTTAATAGAAATTGAGGATTATGTACTTTAAGTTGAAGATAATTGATCTAAAGAAAGATAGAAAATGGTGGAGTCCGTGGAGGCTCCCCACACAAAAACAAAAGATAAGTATTCATGTTTATTTTTAGTATCTTGTTTACTTTAATACTTTATCATTACAAGTTAGATTTTTGTGAGAATGTTAATTAACCTCGCTTTATTGCAGTGTCTATGTAGATTTATAAAGGAAGTATCAAAGAAGAGGATAAAGAAAGAGATAAAATATTGATTTCAGGTATGATCACTTATGAGAGTGACAAAGGTATGTGTTTAGCTATGATAGTAAGTAAAAAAATTCGTAATTTCATAGCTAGAGTGAAAAAGAGTTCAAAAGTCTTATTCATGATTAGGGTTTTAGATGTGTACATGGTTGAACAAGTTTTGCTTAAGAAAATATTTGTACTACTCTGATAGAAATCATGATATAGTTTTATTTGATTACTGCTTATTGTTACTGACTGATTGGCTAAGTGATGTTGGAAATACTAAAACAACTGAGAGGGGGGGGGTGAATCAGTTGTTTGTGAGCTTAAACAATTTTAAATATGTTAAAACATTATTAATCTTTCTTCATGTGGTCATCAACAATATACAACATATGGACAGTAAAAGTAAAGACCATCAGTCACACATAAAGTACACACAGNGAGCACCAACTCTCTGGTTTCTCTAGCACCCACTAGAAGGAAGCATCAACTCCCTGAATATTCCAGCACCAACTGGATGGAAGCACCAACTTCCTGAATGTTCCAGCACTAACTGGATGGAAGCACCAACTTCCAGTTACACATGCTCCAACCTGTATAACAGAGAACACTTGTTCTCCCTAGCACCACCCTGCCACCCTAGTTTCTCTGGCTGCAACCAGATGGAAGCTACAACTTTCTGTGTTCAAGCTCTCACTTGAACCTCTGAGGACAACAGTCCTCTCAAGAACCTCCCTTCCACCCTAGCACATCAAATAATGAATACACAGACAACTACACAGATAAATCAGTTCTTACTAGTCTTTTTATGTTCTATAAGTCTTATCTTCTTCAAACTATTTTGCAATTCTCCTCTTCCTCTGTCTGTTCAGCAGGTCTGCTCTGCATCAACTTTTTCTGTCATTTTTCTTTGCTTCAACTTGCTCTGTTATTCTACTCAAGTTTTATCTCACTCAGCACATATGCTCAATTTCATATTGCACATCCTCTCCTTTTTCCTTTCTTACAGTTTCATTTTTTTTTTCTCCAGAACAACCAACTCCATTCGGTCTTTCTCATTTTCTTTTATACACACTACCTTGACGGTTCCACTTCGACTTCCATTAGGCAAACCGAGGACACATGTCTTAGCAACTGAAAATCATAACTGATTTGCAATCAAGTATCCATTTTGTTTAGCAGATTCGTAACTGATGAGTTACCTGTGTGTGAAGAAATAGTAACCCTTAGATCTCATTCAATTCTTATCTGCACTGTAGGATGACTTTTTATAAATCTTGCCTTTAAATCAGGTTTAGGCATTTTGGCATTCATTTGCCCAAGTTTCTCGACACTTTTACATCGCAATCTCTGAAACTCCGAAATGGAGTTTATCTGGACTGACTCCTTCTCTTCCCGTGACCAAGGGTTGTGACCAAGGCTTATGTGAAAGGCGCTTTCGCGATTTCCCATATCGCGAAATCGGGATCCTTGTTGCACTTGTTTCTTTTCCTCTCTATTTCGCGATTCGCGAAACTCCGATATGGGGTGTGATCAACGATCCAGGTTTGATCTTGGCTCAACGGCTGCGATTGAATCGAAATATCGCGTATCGCGATTTCAGAAGTCTTTTTTCATTTGTTCACATGCCACTCCATGTTGTGATCCCCGAATCTCCGACACGAACTGGAATCAACAGTCCAGAATCTGATCTCCTTTTAACGGCTGTGATTGAATCATGATTGCGCATATCACGAAATCGGGGTTTTCGTTGCATTGTGTTCTTTGCATTTTGAAATCGCGATCCCCAAAACTCCAACATAGGCTGTGATCAACGGTCCAGATCTCATTCTCGATTCAATGGCTGCGATTGAATCGCGATATCGCATATCGCAAAATCGGGGTTTTCGTTGCATTGTGTTCTTTGCATTTTGAAATCGCGATCCCCGAAACAAACTAGAATTAACGGTCCAGATCAAGGCTTGATCTCACGGCTCAGATTTCATCGCGATTTTTCATATTGTGATTACGCCCACTTCTCCTTGCACTTTAAAGAGCGTGCAAGTTATCCTTGATCCGACGATGGTCGGGCTCTGCGCTCGGATCTGACGGTTGAGATCTGTCTCCCTCTTCAACGATCAGAGATTCTTCTTCAACCTTTCGCTCATTCACTGCTTTCGATCATTCACATCTCTGAGCTTGTCTTTTGTTTGCCTGTCATCTTCACTGTTTCCATCAATGACAAGCATTGCGTTCGCTGTTTGTTAATTGAATTTGCCAACAAGTGACATATCTCAGAAAGCATACTTTAAGTAAGTTTACAGGTCTCAAAAGAAATAAATTATGCCTTGACTTGAAGAAGTTAGACATCATGAGGACTTATGATATGGTAATAGTCAGTAAGAACCAAACAGTATGCAATATTTATATAGGAGCAAGAGGCTCCTAAAGATGCAAAACAAAAATGTTCAAGATGAACATAAAGATGGATACCCAGATATAGTTGATGAGATGCAGGTAACTGGAGGTTGCTCCAGTGTTGTTCTTATAGATGCAGAGGGTGAAGGTTGATCCAGTTTGAAGTTAGAAGGAAAGAAATGTTCAAATTCAAGAAGGCACCCAGGATATTATAGAAGAGAACTTCAAGGATGAGTAATGAGATATTTTGATCAAGATGAAATTTATCTAGTAGATGGATGGTGCCCAACAGATGGGTGGCATGGTATTATACCATGGAAATATTTTGGACCACAAAAGATTTTTTTCAGATCCCATAGATGGACCTTCATAGAGAAGGAAAAGAGAGGAGACCTTCATAGAGAAGGAAAAGAGAGGAGACCTTCATAGAGAAGGAAGTCTATGAAGGAAGAGACCTTCGTAGAGAAGGGGAATGTAAAATTTTCCAAGGTTAGCCTTTGTCCAAGTGTTGAGTTTTGGATACTCTAGGGACATGCTAGAATACCCTCATAGAGAGGGGTGTGACCACCCTCGTAGAGAGGAGTGTGGATGTTTCTCCAATGGGCAGCAGGAAGATACTCTCCTCTATACAAGGATTGAGTAGCCTGGAACACAAACCTTGACCATGTGGAGTGGTTAGTTGGCTCTTGAGGTTTGTGTTGGATTCTACGTGGATCATCGAAAGGGAGCCTAGTCTTGCCCAGGCTAGCATCTTAGCTTCTTTAGTCCATGTGGGGTGACTAGGAGTGAAGCTATGATAGTAGTCCTCCCTAGTGGATGGGTGAGATAGATGACTACAAGAGAAGGGAGAACACAAAAGGAATGGAAAAACTCATAGAATATCTTATGTGTGAAGATAAGACATATTCTGTGTGAAGATAAGATATCTTCTGTGTGAAGATAAGAAAGAGTATCTTATGCATGAAGACAAAAGAAAGAAAGAGTATCTTCTATGCAAATATAAAGAGAACAAAACTTTTTTAATAAGGATTCATGGAGAACCAGTCAGTGATCGTGATGCCAGATGACCAAGTGGATTATATTGATGCCTATTGTTATCCATTTGATGTTGTTACCGAGTTGATGATGTTATCTAGTTGATGTTGTTGTCCAATTGATGAAGATTATACAGTTGATGATATTGCCCAGATGATATTGTTCAGTTGATGATGACATCTAGTGACCTGTCAAAAGATAAAGAATATCCTTCTTGTTAAGAGGGAGTGAATGGTGATATGTATGATGAGAAAAAATTCCGATGATTTATAGATATATCAGTCAGTGTTCCATACATTGTTGATGTTGTTTCCCTCTCTCTCTCTCCTGATGATGTTGTAGAATACCCTTCTTGTTAAGGGGGGGTGTTGAAATATTGTAACTGCAAAGAGTATTCTATTTATTATTCATTTATTATTCATTAGGTCAATCCCCTTTTGTGGATTGATCATGTCAGGCATTGTAATTGACCAAATCCCCTTTTGCGCATTGGTCAAACCCTAATTGTAATATGCAAATTAAGAAGTTAGCCCCCAGGCAAATTAAAGTGGTTCTAACCACCCAGAAAGACAAGTCGGCCCTGCCAGTGAAGAGACACCTCCTTTCAACGCTTTCCAGTTTGTATAAATAAAGGAAGCTAATGCCTCATTTGTTCACTCACTCATCTAGTGTGCAAGTATTGAAGGAAGTTGTAGTTACCAATTGTCGGAAGAAGAAAGAGAGAGAGACGCATTGCTTGGGAGAGGATATTCTCTAGTGTTTGGTTTATTGTCTTGGCATTGTATTGGCTATCTATATTAAGGAAGTTTTTTCTACGTTTTCTTCCCCATGAGGGTTTCCCATGATAAATGTTGTGTATCTTGTGATTGTGTTTCTCTCAGTAATCTTATATATGCTATGGTTATCTAGTAAATTGAAAAGAAAACTAATAATATCTTAAACCTTAACAGATGTGATACTTTGCCAACTGAGTATCCCATTCGCAGTTTGATTCACATAATCTTCTTCTCGCGTGGTTGTTCTCTACAACTGGTTAATTTCCTCTAGGTCTAAGCAAGTGGGTTCGACAAACCTTTCCCTATTTGATGGGTCCAATGGTGTAATTATTCTGTATTCCCCTGACTCAAATGCCATCTTCCTTGTTTTTAAGTTAATTATGGCCTGATTGTCAAACACCCAATCCAAGCCAAGCAATTTCGGATAAGTTGTTGTGCCATCCACTATCTCTATTACTTCGAAATCGACTTTAGTGCGCACTCCATCCAGATCTACTATCACCCCCTTTAGTCCCCCAATTGGTAGAACTCTTTGTTGATTTGCTAGTTTCAGCTGAACATGTGAATATCCTAATGTGGTCTCTCCCATACGTTGCTATGTATTTTTGGGTAATACATTTACTTTGGATCCTAAATCCAGTATAATATTTCCCATGTTGAAATATCCAATGTTAGCGTTCAGTCTGAATTCTCTGCTTGTTCTTCTCCTTGTATGCAGATGATTAACTATTTTATGTTTTAGCTTTCCTTCTACCTCTATGCTACATATTTCTAGCATACTTTGTAACACTTTAATAGATGATGGATCATTTAGTAGTTTAACACAAGATTGCAAAAAACCCTAATCGTACTTACTTGTCCCAGGGGTTGTGCTTCTTTGGTGTGATCCAACGATGGAGGCATCGCGTACACTGGTACTTCCTTATTATGTTGCACAGTTGATGTCGATGCAATGTCTGGATTCACAAATTCTTATTTGGCCTGCTTGAATGTCTTATTTTTGTTCTTCGCATCAAACTGCTTCTTTGGTTCGGCATTCTTCTTCACCCATTGGTGTTGCGTTGGATCTTGTCTTACTACGTCATTTCTTGTATTAGATCATCCTCGCGTAACTATGTTGATGTTTCTTCCTTCATCCCTTGCTTCCACCGAAATCCACTTAACATTCTGATTGTTCTGATTTCTCTTTTCATGGATCTTCCCCAGTAATGTAGGGAATTCTTATGTATCATGATTTGATGTGCGGCAATACATACATGTCGCAGGTGGAAGTGGACATTCTCTTGCATAATTTCCTTGTTGTTGATGCTTATGGAATACCACTGGTCATCTGCCTCTTTAAAGCCTCCTCCTCTTCTTCTTCCACCTCTGTAGCCAACTCAATCTCCTCGTGGTGCATTGTACTAGAGCACCTGGTTATACTGCACGGGATTATAGTGTGGTTGTGCGATATTGTATTGCAGTTGTGCAATGTTATATTGTTGTTGCACAGTGTTATACAAAGCTGATACTTGGTTAAATTGTGGTGCAACTTGCCCAATCATCATTTTTGCCTGCACCCTGTAAGCATATGATGTTCTTTCCCTCATCAGGTCAATGGTATTGCAATATTTGTCATCATGTTCTACTAACTTGCAAAAGTTGCAATATGAACTCTTAGGTATTGTCTGGTACTTGTGCATCATTGGGCAGTGATATGGGTCATGCCCATGTTTCTTACAGATCTTACAACATAGTCCTCATGTTGGCAACAGGTTTGACATTCCTGCTACCATGTACTGTGTGAATGTTGGACATTTGTTCTTATGGTGTCCTTATGTCGTACATGTGGTACACCAAACGACTTCTCTTTTGTCCTTACCTTTGTTCTCATTTAGCTAGATTGTTAATTTCTTCAGATCCTCCTTCAGCTACTCTATGGATGGATCTGTCTTCTAATATTGGTTCTCTTCCAGTTGTAGGGTTGTCTGTAGAGATTTTGTCTATGTTTGAAACTTTTTTTGTCGCAAGGGGTACTTCAAGTGTGGTAGCAGTGAATTGACAAACATATGCCTATGATGCATACCTGTCATGACATACTTTAGTTTTCCCTTCAATCGTTTGAATCTCTGGTCAATCTTTCATACAGATTCTCCTGGTTTCTGTCTAATCTCTATCATCTCATTCATGTATTGATCCTCTGAACTAGGTTAATGGAATTCATTTATCAATATCTTTTTGATATCTCCAATTGTTCTGATTGTCCCTAGCGAACTGTTTGCAGCTAAACTCATGTACCAATACAGTGCGCGATCTCTTAGCGTGATAGCTAATTGTGCAAGTTTAGTGTCCTCATATCTGATATGTTTTGCTTCCTAGATATTTTCACAAATACACAATGCTTCTCGGTGTCCTCCGATGCCTCTCTTTTGAATTCTAGTAACCTGATGGTGGGATCGTGTCCTGCCATCCTGGATGCTGAACTACTACCTTCGCATGTTGTAGATATTTGACTAATGCTTGTTGAATTGGTTCCCCTAGTTGTTGTTCCTTGTGCAGATGTACTTCCTGCTGTCTTCCTTCTCCCGAAATTTGGTTGTCTAAATAGTGGTGTTCTTCTTGGTGTATTAGTCGCACATGGATTTATGGGTTCCACATTGACACTGATATGGATATGAGTGTTTCCTTCTATTCCCGCTCTTGGACCTTTCGTCTTCCTCTCGTATGTCACACACAATATTTCCTCAAGCTGCTCCACAGTCCATAGATCTTCTATCTCTTCTTCATCACTCGCCAAGCCCTCCCTTGCGGCTATGACTCTCTTGTTGGTGTTCATCTTATATTGGTAGGGTACTCTACTGTGCGTTCTTCCATCTGTTGCCATCATTTGCTTGATCTAGTCTTTGTCCATCATGATTGGGTCCAAATCCGCCTCCTTCTTTCCTTTATCCACTTCTCCCTCCATTTATCCTTCTCTTTTCAGTGCTTCCCCCCTTCCCCCATGCACGTAGAGAATTTTGGTTGTCTGACGTCATTGTCATTACACCTTTTTTATATAGTAATATCCTAATAGAAGTATATAACGATCTGATATAACTACCTCGAGGTCCTTTCAAGAAATATTGTTCTGCTACGTTGTAAGACTTCTCTATATCTACTACAAATTTTGTGATGAATCCTGCAACAATGTTGTCTAACAAGAAATCTATTGCCCACGTAAATTTATTATCAACTTGTTATAACTGTGTGATCTCTATAGGATTCCACTCTAGCTGTCTAATCCGATTTGTATGATGGTTGTCTTTCAACCTCAATATCCACTCGTGCAACATATGTGGGAAATCATAGAAAAATACTTCATGCAAGTCATTGAATACGTACTTGTCCAGATATTTGCGCAGTGTCAAATTCAGGTTTCTGTTATCTTTCTGCGCAAACTCCATCTCCTTTGTTTTCAACCAGCTCTCTATCTCTGCCTTCATTGGATTCCATGGTCTCAACATCCCCTTTTAGATTTTCATTCTCTTGTCGTCTTGTCGTCCGATCTGGCTATGTTTTTATGCCTCTTCAGCAGATCTCATTCACCCAAGCCCATCTTGCTCCAACCAACTAGCAACAGAACCATTTGTTGGCTTTCTACTCTTCTACTTGAGATTCTTTATTGGTTATCATGATCCTACCTTACTGTTATAGATCTACCCCGGTTCATATTTAATAAGCTCCCAACAAAATCCCTCTAAAACTATGAACCCCTCTGGTAGACCAGAAGGCAACGCAACACACAGAGTGCACTGCGCAGTCTCATCCAAGATAGCTCTATGGGTGGCTACAATACTCAGGTGTTTGCAACCTAGGAATGATTGGAGATCTGCAGTTGTATCTTGCAATCTTTATTTATTTAGTCTAACATCTGATTATAGCAGTCATTCTATGCATGCATGTGAAATACTAGATCTAACTAGTTAATTCATTCATCTAACATTCACCACTTAACAACAATAAAGACACACGCATTCCTTCATACAACACAGGTGTTACCGTGGTTCACCCCCTCTTGGGCTATGTCCACAAGGATTTGGCTCTCAAGCTCTTTATTATGGTTCAATAATATGTCACGTCGCAAGTGTTTACAATTTTGGATTCTACTCTCTTCAACAAGCTCCTCAATCCCTGTGAGACTGACTAGATCGTACCAGGCTCCTCATCCTGCAATCTAACCCTTGGGATCGATTCACTTGCTGCCTCTCTAGCTCACCAACTTATTGAATAGTATAGTTCTTACAACTCTATTCCATCCATTCTTTGCCCTCGTCCTCTATATATTTTCTCTCTCTGCCTCCTCCTTCTCTTCATCCAAGTACTACCTATTTATATTCTTGGCTCATCAACGATTACAATCCATTGCAAAAACCCTAACCCTAGCGTCGTTAGGTCTTTCTTGCATGCGCGCCTCACATTCTTCCCTCACACGTGTTGCTTTTCCTTCCAGCTGTCAATTCTTCCTTTCATGCTTCTCTTCCCAAAAATAGCATTTTTCCCTGACTGGGCCTGCATCCAACAACATGACTAATATTTTCCACTTGCACATATGGAAGCCCACTCTATCACCAAAATTTGGATCCATTGTCAGCGCATCCACCACACCATCTAGTTTCTATACGACACATGGGTATTGCTCCATGCAGTACAAGTCAGTCATTGTGGTAGGTAATCACCCTAATATTTAAGGAATTCAAGCATGTGTATCTAAGATGATTTTGATTATAGAACGCATGATTGGACTTTATGATTTTGACCCCATTTCACCTTGGTGAGTGTCATACATTTCCTAGTAAGTGGCCAACTTTTGGGGAAGGGTTTCAACTAGGGATCCCTTGAGGGGCTATTGCACCATTCCCGACAATAAATGTACCTGCCCGAGACACAAGAAAAGACGAGTATACATACCCAATATCCAAATGGAAAAACAAGTGAATCTTGTTTTCCTATATAGGAGTAGTAAACAATGATATATGTCAGTAAGTATATGATAATCAAAGTTGCTAAATAAGTCACCAAAAGTCTAGTTAAAGGTGCAAGAGATAAGCTAGCAACGACTAGTATAACTTAAGTGAGATAAGACAAGACTTTATTAACAATGTAAGGTTGTTTAACTAATGTTATTGAAGAGATATTATGGCATACTGATAGTTGTAGAAAAAATATGCTACAACTGAAAATTCCAACCACCAAAAATT
The DNA here is from genome assembly GCA_010110895.2 of Picea sitchensis. NCBI lineage: Eukaryota > Viridiplantae > Streptophyta > Pinopsida > Pinales > Pinaceae > Picea > Picea sitchensis. The sequence goes on along the minus strand of SNQJ01S0107653.1, from coordinate 13,132 downwards.
ACAAGTAAACCACCCAAAAGATGCATAATGACTAGTAGTTTATTATGGCAGTTTTCTAGCAAATTTTGGCGGTTGGAAAGAGAGGAAAAGTGCTCAAAGAACTTATGAAATTGACCAAGTTTAGATATGGGAGGGGTCTCATAAAAACCCTATTGGGTGAGTTGAAACCCTCAAGTAGTGGATGCTTCCAAAGGTAACCCATTCAAGGTCATGTAGTGGATATGAGGTGGATGAGGACTAAAATTCATATTTTTATGGGTTTCATGACATACAAGGGCTCGTATCGTCTCATCTTTGGGTGCCTTTGTAGACGGTGTGTTGCACCTTCGTTTTCAATGCATCCTTTTTCCAAACCCATTTTTTGCAATTAATTAATTAAGGTCCAGAGCGACTAGGTACTCCCTATGGGTAAAATAAATCTTGGGGGACAGTACCACAATGTCACTCGAAGGGAGAGGTACACAGAGTGCCATAGGGGTAAAATCAATCATGTAGCGCACTTGTGTAGATCCTTCAACAAGTGGGACATTTTATACATATGTATTTGCTTTTGCAGTTCTTTGATCTCTTAGGATAAACATTTCATTGTTCTCAAGACCTGTTTGGGTGAGCATATGGTGCCCACGAGTGTGGGCTAGGCCCACAGGGGGGCT
>SNQJ01S0107653.1:0-12469 GCA_010110895.2 Picea sitchensis | reverse complement strand
CTACTGCAAAATCGGATTGTTTGAACCTACAATTTCATTAAGGATGGCCTGACCATCTTACCTCATCTTTTTTACTTTTTTGTTACCCTATCATATTTTCTGAACCTACAATTGGGTTGACCCTCGTAGCTTATCTTGCATGCACAAGCTATTTTTGTTGCCAAGATTTTATGAGAAAATGGGAAATAGATTTTCTAAATACTTTGGATTTTATGATTAATTTATCAAGTGAGAACCCAAAGAACCCACTAGTCCATCCAAACAAGAGAATTTGAATCCTTTATCTATTAATTGAGTGGTGACACTAGTAATCCTCATCCTCTTCATGTTCCAAGGACACTGAAACTTCTAGTAAAATAAGTAGTAAAGTTCAGCCAACAACACCAACACAAGTACCTCAAACAAAACACTCAACCCTATGACTAAGCCTCCCAATGTTGCCATGCTTAGTTTCTTCAAAATATTCTCAACTACTCACCAATTCCTATAAATTGTTGGACAAGAAAGACCATATTATATTGAATTCAAACGGAACTTTAATAGTCTTCTGGTAACCTTGGTGTCCAAAATAAGGAACATTATGCATTTCTTTTAATATCAAAGTTTTCAATTCCTGAGAATTTGACACATAAATTCTCCCTCTGTGCAAAACAATTTCCTCCTTTTTTAACTCAAAATTCTCAATTTTATGCTACAAAATACCTTGTTGTAGTTTTGTCTTTATTTCCATGTATTGTAAATCTGATTTTGTAGCCTCTAAAATTGTCTTTCAACTATGATGTTTACAAGCTAATGGTTGTAGGATACATCTCATGCACTCTCCTTCTGAGTGCATCGACCACCTTGTTCTTCTTACCTTTGATGTGTTTTATATCAAAATCATATTCATTGAAGAATTATAACCACCTTTTTTTCTTGGCATTTAGAGTTGGTTACCCAAATAAATATTTCATACCACTATGGCATGTCCTCAACTCAAACATTTTCCCCATGAGGTAGTGCCTCCATATATTTAAGACATGCATTATGACTGCCAATTCCAAATCATGAGTAGCATAGTGTCTTTCATGTTCCTTTAATTTTCTTGATTCGTAGAACACCACATGTCCATTCTGACTAAGAAATCCAGCAAGTCCTTATTTACATGCATTTGTGCATACCATGAAGTCTTTATTTGGATCTGCAATCCTCAATATTGGGGAACTAGTCAATAACTACTTCAAGTGTTGGAAACTTCTTTCACAATCTGATGTCCACTCAAACTTCACACCCTTCTTTTGCAAGGAAGTGATTGGGTGTGAAATATTTGAGAATCCTTCAATAAATCTTTTGTAGTAACCTACAAGTCCCATAAATGATCTCACCTCAGAAACATTCCTTGGCGTTGGCCACCCTTCAATGGATTTTATCTTCTTTGGGTTCACTGCTATACCTTTCTCTGAAATAATATGCCCCAAGTAATGTATTTGCCTCTAGTAGAATGAGCACTTGCTCAAGTTTGCAGATAACTGGTGTTCTCTCAATACATGTAGCACCATAATCAAGTGTTGCTCATGTTCTTCTTCAGATTTTGAGTATATAAGAATGCCATCCAAGCATACAATGACAAACGTATTTAAGTAATCCCTGAAAATACCATTCATTAAACACATTCAGACAACTGGTGCATTTGATAACCCAAATGGCACCACTGTGAACTCATAATAACCATACCTTGTTCTGAAGGCAGTCTTGTTGATGTCCTCTTCCTTAATTCTTGCCTAATTATAGCCTAACCTGAGATCAATCTTCAAAAATACTTTAACATCTTTCCACTGATCAAAGAGATCATCTATCCTTGGAAAATGGTACTTGTTCTTCACAGTTATCTTTTTCAACTTCCTGAAGTCGATGCAAAGCCTCAAGGCTCCATCATTTTTCTTCACAAATAATATTGGAGCACCCCAAGGTGACACACTTGGGAATATATACCCCTTCTTTAGAAGTTCCTCCAGCTACATTTGCAACTCCTCCAATTCGGGTGTACTCATCCTATAAGGAGTCTTGGATACTGGGGTTGCTTCAGGCATCATATTTATGGAGAATTCAATATCTCTCTTGGGTGGAAGCCCCGATATTTCTTTAAATACATATTCAAACTCTTTTAGGAATGCATAATCTTCGATATTGGGTACTTTATGCTTAGGTTCCTCCTCCATATGTGCTGCAAATACTTGACATCCTTTCCTGAAGTTTTTCTTCAGTTGCAAGGCTGAAACTTCTCTAATAGTTACTGCTCTTGGAATACCCTAAACTGTCCCCAGGTTCCCAATCTTGCTTCTTGGCAATTGAAATATTTCCACCATCTTAGGATCTATATAACTATGACTAGCTCCCGAATAAATTAAAATAGCAATGGGTTGGTTTATGATATTACCTTCCACTTCAATCATACGTGACTACAACTCAACTTGCTTGTTATCCAATACTGCGTAGATCCTAGGTATGTTTATGCTTATGTCCTCCATTGTTTCAGCTTACTGTACATTGTAAAAAGTCCTCACTTTTTCACCTCTGTGAGAGAAATATCTATACATATGATCTCCCCCACAACGCCAACATTGAATAGGTAGTTGCTTTGGTCTTTTCCCCATTGTTTCAACCATATTGGGTTCCATAGGAGCTGGTTGTCCTTGAGAATTATTTCGGAAGAACGATGGCTTTGTCCCCTTCCTCTGTTCCATCTTGCTCTTCTTCTTGTCTTCGCACACCTTTTGGAAAGTTGATCTTCCTCTATGATGATCATAAAGGAATTTATCTCTCCTTATGGCTTTTTCTAGTGTCTTGGGATCATCTTATTGTATCTTGTTGCTGATAAATGATGGAAGCCCACTCAGGTATCTATGAATCTTAACTTGTTCATCCTTGATGAAAGAAACATATTTTATCAGCTTTAAGAATCTCCTTTCATACTCATTTATGGCCATAATCCCAAGCTTGAGTTCAAAGAAATCCTTCATTTTCTTATCATAGTATTGGTTGGTTAAGTACTTCTTTTGAAAATACCTTATGAATTCTCTCCAAGTAACATTTTTCTCATCGATGTGTTTCACTTGCAGAAACCAATCCCACAATATTGATGTTTTTCCTTTGAGTTGATATATGGAAATTCTTGTTTCTTCCTATGAAGACTAATTATGCAACTGAAAATACTTTCGTATTCCCATCAGCCAGGTCTCAACATCTTCATCCTTCTTGTGTTCACCATCAAATGTAAGTGGTTTGATTTTATTCATTTCTCCCTGTAGCTCATCCACTCCAGACTTCTTCTTATGCTTCCTGACAAGGGATGGACTTGAACAACTGTGTGTTCTCCTAGTTGAATGCCTTGGGGAGTGGTTGTGATACCTACCCACATTTCTATTTCTTCTCCTCTTACCATGAGATCTAAGACTCCCTGATTTGCTTGACTTAGTCTCATTATCCATATTCTTCTCTATTATGTCCAAGCTCTGCATTAACTTGATGATAAAGATTTATTGTTGCTCCTTGGCTTTCATAAGCTTCTCATTATCAACTTTATAACTTTGGACATCATTTTGCAAAAAAATCATGGTCTCCACCAAGTTCATGCTCTCTTCCTTTCCGTCTTCTCCATGCCCATTGGATTATGTTACTGTAACATCCACACCCATACCAAACATTCTTCCTTCATCTTCATAATTGTAAGTTCCTTGAGCAACATCCATGTCTTAGTTTACCGATATTTTTGCTAAATTATGCTTATGTTGAATTATGTTCTTGGTTTTTCAAAATGTGTATGCAACAGGATTTGTAAGGCTACAAGAATTTAGCAAATCCATCACGTTATACACCATTTTTTTCTTCGGAATTTTATCAGAACTAATTTATTTCTGATTTCATATGAATTCTTAATATTTTATTTTATACATTTTTTAGTGAATACACGGACTCCACTGTCCACAAATCCTCATGTCCCCCTTCAAAAATTTGAGCAGAAAGACTATTAATGGAATTTCGAGGAAGATAATTTCATTAGTTTGAGCATCCTAGCTTCAATGCTCAGCCATCGTCTGATTATCTTCAAATTAGATCTTGATCATTACAATTATTTCACCACAGGTCTAAGATCTTCATTTATTCCCTTCAAACTTATGTGGCCTCCAAAATACACTCTCACGTTCTGTCACCCTTAACTTGCTCCCATTCTTAGAAACTTTACTGTATTCACGGATTCGCAGACTCATAGCCTATCTTCATACCTTCCATGAACCTGACACCAACACCTAGCTTATTTTTCCTTCACGGACTCATAATATTGTAACCTTCATTTCATAAGTCCGTCTGAGAAGTCTCAACACTTAACCATTTTTCCACTTCTTACCGCGGTTTCGTGGGACTGATAGTTGCCCTGCCACGTGGCTCCACATCACCTGCCAACTATCATATGATCCAACATGTACTTGCCATTGTAGCAGTACACATATTTCTTCTACCACGTCGACTGATACGTGGCCTCCATGTCACGCCGACATAATTGTACAGAAAAATACCCAATTTGTTTCGATTTTGCTTATTTTCAAAATTTCCAAATAGGCTCAATTTTGCAATTATTTATGTGGCTACCATTAGAGCTTGTAATTAAGATCAATACATCCAAATTGGGTCTATACATACAAATTCGACTCTCTCCCCTCTTCAAATTCGACTCTCTCCCCTCTTCAAATTCGTCTTGACTTACTCTACGAAAAATGGGGCTTTTGACCAATTTCGCCTCAATTTTGTCATGGGAGCCATGGCCTCTCTGTAACTTCAAATTTCGGCCATCTATAGACCCAAATATGCTCAATTAGAGACTAAATTTACTTATACTTAATTTATGAGCTGGATTCTTCACATTACCCATGAAATTTCTCTCAATTTTACTGCAATAATTTAATAAAACAAGTTGCAAACTTTCTCTAGAGATTAATTCTCTGTGAATTTGCGCTTCAATGTTCTACTAATTCAACCCATCTAGGCTTAGTGTTGAAAATTGGGCTCTGATACCACTTTGTAACGTTTCCAACCACCCAAGCTAGGCCACACCACACATAACTCTCCTTTTTGTATAGCTTTGATACAACTTTGTACTATCCCCCTTACCAACAACTCAAAAAAATTGCTCTGATACCACATTGCAAAATTCTCAGCCACCTGCTAGGCTATGCCACTTAAAATTTTGAACTCTGATACTAATTTAAATCATAAAAATACTATGTAAATGCACAATTTCATACAAAATAATAACAAAAAATATGCATGCAACATATGCAAGAAAATCCATGAAAACAAATGCATAAATATTAACGCAACACCTGAATTAACATAATTAAACTACTGAAATGTTATGAATATGAATAACATTGAGCGGAATAATAGTAATAATTTATAAACACCATTATCACAAAGATTCCATATCATAAGACACATAATTATACGCACAATAAATAAAATAACCACATGAAAGACACTCATCTCATGAAATAAACACTAATTCCATGCAGACCTTCCACATTCCTCCAAACCTTAGACCACACCAATCATAAACTCTCAACAGTGGGTCACCCCCGAGCTATTGATAACTTCCACCTGAGTAAAGGATTTATAACTAGGCTAAGGTCTTTTTGATAGTATACAACTCAGACACGGGTGCCAACTCAAATCAACAGCTTATAGTCCCTCATTCCCCACATACATGTCCCACCCCAGGAAGTGTGCCTCTTCTTTACTCAACAGTCCATCGAATTCCCCACTTCCCTTCTGGGGCTTCAACAATAGGCCGAACAGGAAGTCTTAGAGCCCTGTAGTTACAATTTGGCACCTTGAGAAATCAATTCCCAACATTTCTCTCACCTGGAGAGAATGCTCACAGGCCTGACAACCCGCTTCTTCAGTGTCCTACGAGCCTGAAAACCCACTTCTTCATTGTCCTACGGGCCTAACAACCCACCTCTTTGGTCTGGCTCCATAACTAACCAAAGTCCTAATACATGTACAAATACGAGTGTTCATAACATGAAGGTACATATGACAGTCCCCTGGAGGTAGTGAGGTGTTAATGATAATGGAAAGATGCCCCCAAAGGAACTAAATTTCCCCAATTATATTTCCATGTTCCCACTTGACACTTTTCATGTTGGTAATTAGCTTCATTTGACATGGATTCCCTCACAAGGTGATATGTTTCTCAACATAAGGACTTAGGATATATTTAAATATCCATACTTTATACTTTATACATTTTTGGGAATATTAATAAAATATTCCTTTGGGTTTAATCCCCCTAGATTAGCCCCTTTTTCCCAGACTCTTAGCACCCTTTCCCATTCTAGTGGAGTTTATCCCCCCATACTCTTTTACATGGTTGGTATGCAACAGTGATGTGTTTTCATTAAAACTGAATGTGTTTGCATTTTACAAAAATAGGTTTGTTGGCCTTTCAGCTTCTAGCTCACCAACCCAATAACCATACAGGCACTCTGGCCTCAAAATACATTCATAGAAAGGCACTCTGGCCCCAAAGTATCCTGGTTCATCATCCTTTATGTACAATTACATTTATATTTACAAGGGGGTTCAACCTAGGGATATTACAACATTCAACACTAGGATAACAACAAAGTCAAGTTTTTATTATATCACTTATAGACGAAAGGGAAATACACTTGAATCTATACATTATAAATAAATTAAAATTAGAAAGTAATACATCAAAAACACTATAGCCAAATACCAATGTGACTAAGATAAACTAGAAACCTCTATAAATGTTGTTATACTAGGTTGTATGCATAACCAATAAAAATGGCATTGTATAAGTGATTATAATTACTACAATTGAAATTTACGAAACACTAAATATTTATATGGAGAATAACCCTAACATTAAATTTTGGATATATTTTCATGAGACATTATTAGAGTCCATATATCATATTGTTCTCATCTTTAGAGAATACATTATAAGTCTTCTACACAATGCAATTTGTAGATAACTTCCCTTCAATTTCATCACCCTCCAAAACAATTATTGTTGTATTTTTCTCAAATAATTCATCCCAAAATTCATCCCCAAATTCATTATATTTAGTACATTTATCTACAAACCAAATAAATTTAATTTTCTTCTCAATTTTTTTTTCTTTGAACCAAAAGATCTCTTAAATAAAGTACTCCCACCACTTCTACTTTTGTTTAACCATAGTTAGAATTTGATATCATATAATTCCAGGACATCTAATACATATGTTCATGAGTAATACAATTTTGACTTGTATTTAAATCAATACTTTATTTTCCTTTTGGGAGGCTTTCTGACTAAATAAAAACACTTCCAATTTATTATCTTTTTTTTTTAATAATAAAACTGGTAAAATTTATATTTAAAAATATTTTGTTCAAGCCACAGAGAGAGTCATTACATGATTCAAAATAAGCCTGTAATTTGAAAATCATGCTATAATTTTTCCCTATCTGAAATAGTCCAAACTACTAGCCCTGAAATTGACTTACAACAACTACAGAGCCTAATGTACCATCTATAGAATATGTCAAGCATCGACATACAAAAATAGAGCATATTGTTTAAGCTTTGTCTAATGGAGTTCCATCCTGAGCTTCGTTTGTGGAGTCTGGTGGCGAATTGAGATCTAGAATCTACCTTAGAGGAGTTGGCGACGAAGCCTCATATGAAATTTCCTGACTAGAAGTTTGCACGGTCGGAGACGTGGGTCTGGAGTGAAGTTCCACTACCTCTATGTGAATGGTATGCACTTAATCCCATTGTTGAATCCCCTCTCTCTGCAAAATTAGCAAGCCCATTGTAGTTTTCCACTGAACTGAGGCATTATGCATGATGATTTGAAGTGAATTAACCAGATTAACTGGAGCCTCATGTTCTTCATCCTGGAGCTCTCAATACCACCGTGCTACGCCCAACCTCCTGTTAGACATACTTCTCGCTTGATCTCCTACCGTAACTACTTCTAAAAAAGGTTTTGTCCACAAACAATCAATGAGAAATGCAACATGGAACACTAGAGTTAAAGAAACATCAAGTTTACCTCCTGTTAGACATACTTCTCGCTTGATCTCCTACCGTAACTACTTCTAAAAACGGTTTTGTCCACAAACAATCAATGAGAAATGCAACATGGAACACTAGAGTTAAAGAAACATCAAGTTTACCACCACCCTGATTCTTAATACTCTTCTTGTTTCTAAGATCCTCCATGTTAACTTGGCATCGGATGATGGGTCGCCACCATGGGCGATGAATGAGCCGAAACCTACCACCACACCCACCAAAGAGATCTCCAAGCATGCGACTAGACTCTGTCCAAACGATTCCATCATTATGGGTTGTGGATGAGGAATGACGAGGGAATGGTGACGCCAAACGAGTATGAAGGCATACCATATCTATTAACTCATTCACAAAAGACACCTATGATACTGGTTGTGAGAAAGTAGGCATTCAAGAGAACTTGTGCAAGGGTACGCCAGGGTCTGGAGATGCATGCATTTGAAGGATGGTATAACCACCTGTCCTCCTCACCAACCAAAACATGCTCCAATATTTGATACCACCTGTCACTCCAAACCTTAGCCAAATGCACCTTTCAGTTCAATGATTAGTCCTCACTATCTCCTTATATGGTGGGTCCCTCCTCTGGTACAATACTCTTATCGGTCTATCCATCTTGACTTGCATTAGGGGATAAAATGTTGAGAAACCCGACCATCAATTCATCAAATACGCAACAAGTCTCAAGTATCCAAATTAGTAAAGGAAATGGCCTTGATAATATTGTTTCTAAGTACATGAAAACATTGCAGAGTTTTAAACGCCCCTGCCTCCAACAATTTTCTAATCATGATGCTTCTGATATTCATATCATTCAAGAGAGATCGCTTTCTGAATTGGTTACGAATGACCTCAAAATATCCAATTATAATCAACTCTTCAATGCCTTGGATCTTTGCTATATTGAGACCTTTATAAAGAGCGTAGGCTTTCACCTGGTTATTGGATGTTATGTACAAAATTCAAGAGAGTGTTGTTCGAATATATCCCCCTAGGGAGAAGATAACCCCACCCGCTCCTACCACCCCTGCACTTCCAATTTATTATCAACAACACATTCATATGTGAATTTGCATAAAGAAAACATTTGTCATATATTACATAATATATTTTATACAAATTTTGAATGGGTTATAGAAGAATCAATATGTTTCTTACCTATCATTGATTTGGTAAGGGAATATTAGTTCAACCACACTAGAGTAAGTGGGTCCTACTTCAAATTTCATGCCAGATTGCATTGTTACTTTGTTTAAATGTATTGGCATGGAACTATCTATTTATTTTATTTTTTCTATCATGGAACTATCATTTTATGAAGGCTTCTCAGTTGTATCTTCATGCCCTACCAAATAATAAGGTGTGTATTTCCAATTTATACAAATTGAAAACAATTCACAATCTTTAAGCTTTGAAGGACATTGATTCAAACATATAAAATTACCCTATTTCTATTCTTCACCATTGATGTAGCCAAAGCCTAAGATTCATTCACAAGATCAAATAAGACATGCAAAGACATAAGAAAGGAAAAATAACTCTCTTTTATTCCTTCTCCATCCTAACTATTACAATGGAAGTTCAACCCCTTATAACTACTATATGAGATTTTTGAAAATAACTAATTTTAGAAAAACAACTATTTTTTTTAAAAACAACTAAATTTAGAAAATTCTTGCATGAATCTAAAACTGACCACTAACTAAGAGCTAACTAGAGTGACATTATTTGTCAACTCACATTTTTTATTAAGTTCATAAACTGAGAGATAATTGATAATTGGAAAATTAAAAATTCCCATAAAAGCACTAAAACCCCAATTTGAGACCTTATATGAAGAAATTTGGCCTAAAAAAAGTGATGAAATGATGTCCAATTAGATATATCGAATCATAACAATAGTGAACACTTCGAGACGCAACTGGATGTAAAATTTCAGTCCAAACGGATAACCGATTCAAAATTTATGACCCTCAGGAAATCCTCGAAAAATCCCTGCATCATTCTCCTCTAGCTGAAAAGAATGCAACTCTTGCAAGATTTTGTCTTCAAACTGTTTCCATTTAATGGGATCTAGGTTCAGTAACCTCCCCTTTGTAATCCATGTACTCTTTGCTGGTGCTACGCCTTCCCACTGGACCAGATATCAGTTGTATTGGCCTTGTCGAGTATGAAGAGTCTTCTAATCTAAAATATGTGCAATCTTTTCCTTTTTCTTGCTTGGAATGGCCTGTTGCCAATCCACCTCTTCCTCACTGTCATCACCCAGATAATCCCCATGGAAGACATACAAATCATAAACGTTAAACATAGGGGAGATATCGAGGTCAATTGGTAAATCAACCTTATAATCATTGTCATTGATTTTCTTGAGAATCTTGCAAGGACCAATTTTTGTATACTTCAATTTGTGGTAGGTTCCTCTAGGAAACCGCTCCTTCCGTAAATAAAACATCACCAAATCACCTTCATTGAATACTTGGTATTGTCGGTGAGCATCTTTTATAATTTTCTTTTGTTCATTACTAGCCTGTAGTTTTTGTCTCACCTGTTGCTGCAATTGTTGAATGTGTTCTACAAATGCTTCCCCATCATCACTGATCCTATCCCTAAGTGGTAGCTACACCAAATCTATGACACCCATAGGATTTTTACCGTAAACACCTTGAAATGGAGATTTACGTGTAAATCTATTCACTGAACTATTGTAGGAAAAATTTGCTTGAGGTAAAGCCAAATCCCACTACTTAGGATTCTCTCCAACAATGCTCCATAATGGGTTTCCCAAACTCCAATTTACCACCTCGGTTTGCCCATCTATTTGGGGGTGATAGGCACCGCTGAACTGTAATTTAGTCCCCATTTTCTTCCATAAAGTTCTCCATCAACCATTTGTATCATAATCATTCAAATTTGAATTGTAATTCTTGATAGAATGTCCAACACCCTCATCATCTTGATTGGGATTTCCATTATTATTAAAATATTCTTGCGATTCGTTGTCCTATGTAGTTATAAATAAATATAGGGATTAAAAAAAATCAGTTAAAAAAAAGGAAGTTAAAATAAAGTATTAATAAATAAGTTATTAAAAAAAAATTAACATAACATGTCTTTTTCTTGATCCAATAATATTGTTTTAATAAAATCTTGTCATGTACATTTCCCAACAAACTCTCTCCATGATTAAAGTTAGTCGTATGCTTCTTAATTTTTTCTAGAATGAAAAAAATTACATCCATCATATAATGAAAGAACTATACCTTCAGATGATGTATATATGTGTCTACCATGTGAATCCCACATTTGTTGGATCCTTTCTTTTGCAAACACATGTTCTCTTAAAGCCAAATTGAAATATTTAAATATTGATGTATCAAAAAGTGGTAGATTTGGATTATCCTAATCCATATGCATATGAAAAGGGATAGTTCCCTCTTGAAATGGAATTTTCCAACACTATATAAGAAAGAACCCTATGTAGGAATCATTTGAATAATCTTTCTAAATGTCAATTGGATGTTTGTCGTAACAGATTTTTTTTTGCAATATCAAGATAACGTTTTCTTAACCATACGTGTTATATAGATATCAACTAAAAAAATGCAAGTGAAATTTTTACATGATCGAGAAAAATATAATAATTCAAGGACATCACTATCTAACCACTTTAAAACATAGTTATTCATATCAATAATAACATGATTATAGAAGATATGTTGAAAAGAGCCAATATTGATCAGTGTGTTCCACAATGAAGAGGGATAACTACGACAACAAACAAAGCATGGGACATTTTTCCTTGTTTCAATTGTAAAACTAGTTTCCTTTTGTATAGTATATATGTTCAATATATTTGTATCAACTTATGAAATTTAAGCTCCACTCTCTCTTCCTCTTCTTCCTTGCAAAATTTGTTTTCTTTTCCGCACATAGAATAGTGCACAATTGTACAAAATGATTTGGTTGAATTTTGTAGATTTCAATCACATTTTTTCAAAGGTTAGTTTAACACTATAGAAATCACCATCTTGAACTTTTAAATATTCACAATTGATAGCTCTAGTAACTCTTTCAACTTTGACCATAAATTTTGTGCATGATAATGAGCATCAATTGTTGTATTCAACCAACCACATAGACCCATCTATTTTTTTCTATACTACAATCTACAATTAATATGCTTCATCCATGTCATGCAATGATATTAAAAAATTAGAGCCATATTGTTTTATTTTATTATGAGGACATCTTTCTTGATTCTATTAAGTGAGCATGCCAATGAACCGTTTTTATAATATTAAAACGTATCCACCCATTTTTCCATAAATCACTTGATAT
>SNQJ01S0107652.1:18575-48124 GCA_010110895.2 Picea sitchensis | reverse complement strand
CTTGTCCATTCAACACTCTAAAACTAGGGAAAGAGTAGTATTCTGTCACGGTTTGTTCTAGATCCGGGTGGATCTGTGGAGATTGGTCTGTGTCCGCACTCACGAATTTATCCTTGAACAATGGCGGCCAACCATACCATTGGTTGAGTGTCTAAAGAAAGACTCTTAGGTTCTAATGACTCATAGGTTAGTGGAAACTAGGACCTTTCAATATCTCCAAGCCTACCTTCCTTACTTATCTCTTTCATACATGTTTTTTGTACAACAAAAAGGCGTTTAGAAAAGCCTTTAATAAATAGGGATAGAGCGTGATTCTATTATGCAGAGGTACCACAGATTACAGTTAGGTAGGTAGGTGGGTTGGCTTTATTCTATCTCTATTTACTGAAATGATACAAGTCATTAAATACTATCTTTTTCCTTACTTGACCGACTTCAGTAAGAGATTTAGGGATAGTCTTACAAGAGATTTACGAAGGGCCCTTACTTTACTGGCTTCAGTGAGAGCTTGTCTCTACCATACACTTACCAATTCTTCTGTATCAGTTATCCCCCTGGTTCGATAATAAGGGTTAACCATATAATATCTTACCCGAATAACCATAGCTTGAGTGAGAGAGGGATATTTATAGCTTGCGAAAGGGTCTTACCTCATTCACTTACCTTGTTCTCGTTCAAGAGGAAGGATTTCAAGTGCATGATGGAGGTGTAAACTTTCTCTACTTGCTTTATTCATTGATTGTGTCCTTCGGAGGCCGATCTCGAGATGCATGTCTCCTCTCGCTGTATGGTGGAGGTGAAAACTGCACTCTCAGCTCACTCACAAGGACAACTATTCAGTTTCTTCCCTCAAACGATAGCTGGGTGTATCAGTGGCACATCATAAGTGAGAGAACCACCCACTCTTGATAAATAGGGTCCTGCAATCACCCATTTCTTTCTCAACTAATTGAGCATATTCCCGATAGATAGGCATAGTTACTGGTCACTAGGATAGTGATAACCTATGTGCGCTAGCAAATGCACATAAGCGGGTAAGCATAAGAATATATAACCACTAAATAGAGAGGGTATGATTATAACCCTCAAACTTAAGCACTTACACTAGAGAGGATAACTTCTATCACCCTTACACTTATGAGAGAGGATATATTTTGGTAACTAGCTCTTACAAGGGAGGGATAGCTTATCACTGGCTATTACAAGAGAGGGGTAGCCTGATCCCATTCTTAGGCTCTAGGGATTCTAATAAACGAAATCCTTAACCCTCCTTACATGTAGGCTTCGTGGGATCACTAGTTTCTTCTTTCTCTTCCTTCGACGATCGATTTCACAATCATTCATTTCTATATGATTATATGCTTTTTACATATTGCAATCAATCAACAATCACTAGACATGATATTCTTGAAAGTAAACCCCTAATAAATGTGGGGCTCTATATATACACTTACGCTATTGAGAAGCAGGAAATAGTAGAGAACTAACCCCGGGAGAGGGCACGAATAGGAAGCAGTAGGCGAAGAAAAGTAACTACTATTAAGAGTTATTTGAAAAAGGCCTCGATTAGTGTTCCAGCAAGCCGTGCGGGAAGATATTAGTGCAAGCAGATAGTATAGGCATGCCATTTCTATAAGCGGATAGTCATTGGTGCTCATATATATCCAGTAGTGCAAGCTGAGGGAGTCAAATAACGTAGAGAATTGTTAGGGCACATATTAGGGAGTTTTAGAAACAGTACTGGTTGGAATCGTATCCTCCATAGATGGATCATGATAATGGAAAGAGATGGACTGGGTCCTCGACAACTTCGACAGGGAGATAGAACCCCAAAGAGCAAGTGAACCACAGCGTGAACGATCCTTAGAAAACCAAGAGAGGGGCAGGAAGAGCCTCGAACACTTGTCGAGGGAGGAAATAGATGCCCGAAGGGCCTTACTCACTTCACTTGAGGTTGTAACCTCAACCCACAGGGAGAGGAGAGATTCCATTTTTCCGTCCATATAATAAGACTC
Organism: Picea sitchensis; assembly: GCA_010110895.2. Taxonomy (NCBI): domain Eukaryota; kingdom Viridiplantae; phylum Streptophyta; class Pinopsida; order Pinales; family Pinaceae; genus Picea; species Picea sitchensis. Next base: position 46,109 of record SNQJ01S0107652.1, on the reverse strand, counting down.
GACAACCTATAGGAGAGTCACAACTTTAGATAGAGATATCTATTACATTTAAGGTCCACTCTCTATCCTCATCTAAATCTTTAGAACTTGAATCCGACAGGGATATTTGGTTTTTTTGGAGAAGGAGAATATTAACTATTAATATGTTATTATCGCTTTAGAACTTTAAGGTTACAGAATTGATTCTAGATTTTATGGATTCTATGGATATAGATAGAGCTACTAAATCTCCAGCCATCCTAGTCTACTCTATTTCATTCTCTTCTTTGGGGGTCGAGTGAAGAATTGATCATCTTATTGGACTGGGACTGCCGGGGCTCAAACCCGCAACTCTCGTCTTGCTTTATAGGGTGGTACTTTAACCAATCGAACTACAATCCCAATAGGTACAAATTCCACCTACTAATTAGTAATATAGATTATGTTAGTTTTGGATCGATAAAACATTTGATCTTTCCCTTTCATCTCTTCTGAAGTATCTATCTATTCCATTCTATCTAGATAATGTCTATATCCATAGGTAATATATAGATACATCAGGGGTTCAATAACTAATTACCTTTTCATCGATATCAGAGATTGACATGAATATTACCCATGGATCATGTTGATATTGGGTCAAGCTGGATTTGAACCAGCGTCGGCTGCGGCAGTCCGTCCCGTATTAAAGATTCAAGGCCATTATGAATTTGAAATCATCGACCCAGGAACATGAAATTGAAAATATTTAGCATACCTATGGCTCCCTAACATATGAAACCCTTTAATTCACTTAAACTCCCTATTAACGAACAGGGTCTACCTTCTCTTCCTTCGTTCAGGTAAAGGTGATTAAAAAGCAATGTGACGTAAGTTAGTTATGAAGTGCTCTACAAAATTTTCTCAATCTCTCTAAGGGGAGGGAGCGATTGTCGCTCGCTAACACTACGCATGCCCGCCGGCTATGAGATGAGCACCGCCTTCCTTACTCTATATAATAAGCATAATTGAACGTAAGATTTATGGGGAAATACCATATTAAGGGTTACTTCCTTCCTTGCTTTCCTGACTCTGCTCCCTCTATACGTACTATATAGATAGTAAGGGAAGGCGCTCTATTAATTACTATGATTGCCACTAAGATAACAGTGTTGTGCCTACTCTATCGAGCACACCACTACACCAAGATCTATAATAACCAACCACACAAGCCAAGAAAGGAAGACACATTCACCCAACCACGCAATCCAATCACTAATATATAAGATTAAAGGTGCTCGAGTCCATCATCTAACGGGAATGGATCATCTACGAATAGTGACTTACTAGATAATGACTTCGTTGCAGTAGTAGTTATTGAATGTGTTTGTCGGGGTGTTGGCCTTAGTAGCGTTAGCCATCCATAGGGGGTGCCTTGGTAGCGGTGACCAGTTGTCACTAGGACCAATCATTATATTCTTTGTCCACGATAGTACGTATTTTCCAGAATAACTCACTCTGCATTTGTCAGGAGCGAGATGAATGGTGGAAATCCCTCAAGGGTGCTCCAAATGAGAATAAGATAATGAATAAAGAGATAGGTAGGTCGATATCGAGTCTATTGCTGTGGGGGGAACATTATCTTGACATATCAAATGAGCCCGACCCAAGCCAAGGAAGGAAGTAATTGGAGGGCCAGGAGCGAACTCCAATGCCAGGACGAACTACTCAAAAAATGCCTTACGGACGGTATGTGACGCGACACTTACTCGGCCATAGGGCCTCTATTGCAACTATGGTGTGATGGCGTACTTGACATTAACGAAATGTCCATTTTCTGTGGGTTGTAAACTATGGTCGGGGGTAATATTTCCTGAGGGAAATGAACCAGAGAATTGGGAGGATTTGGGGGAAAATCCTCAGACAGTCTATCCATGAACCATGGGGGGTTGGGAAGTGACTCGGGTTCAAGGGAGGTGATGTGATCAGTATCTGGAGAAGGAATAGGGGGAATCACTTGCATCACAGGAAGTGAGGTGGTTAGCGGATTTTGAATAAGGTTCATTTGATGACACCTATATTCAATGATCAAAGGACACTGGTATGTGAAGTGATCAAGTGAGTCACAAAGAGAGCAAGGACACCTCATCCATTCATTGACTGAGGTCGTGACATAGTGGATGTCAGTGACATGGGTACTTGATGACGTGGGTAGAGAGGGGTCTTGCTGAAAGCTTTGGCATACTACCGTTAGTGTCTGTCGAAACTGAGGCAATGCCGGGAAATGATGAGTGTAGTGGCCATACTCTGAACATATGGCACATGCGAATTTGTTTCGCATCCCTTTGCTTCCTGTAGTAGGGGTGGTAGTACTAGGTGTTCTTGGTGAAGCAACGAGCTATGTGGTTTCTCGAGGGAGTTGGATCAAATTATGTAACTCAGGGAGAGAGTGACATCTATTTGTGGGGTGTCCCTCTCTCTCACAGAGTGGGCAAGGAGGTTGAATTCGGGGAGGAAGTTGANGCTGGTGTTGGAAAGTGGGGGTGAGGGAGGTGTGGTCAGAGTTAGGACTGGAATTTGCATCGGGATTCCCTCTATCTGGGGAGGGAGGGATGGTTGAGGAACCATCACGGGTGGGTGTACATACCATACTAGAATGGTGAGCACCATGTTGGGAAGGGTAATTGTTGCAGCTAACTGGAAATCTTGTACTCCCGGTGGGGGGTAGAAGAAGGGAATTTGAGTAATGTCTTGGGGGATTGTCTCCCAAACTGGGATTTGACCCTGGGGGAGGGTGAAATCAAGGATAAGTGGTTTTGTAGGGTACTTAGGGGATTCCCGGGGTAGGATTTATTCCACTAGTGGGACGTCAGGGACTGGAGAAGTCTCTGTTGGAGGAATGGTATCTCCAGTTTCAGTTCCATTGGAATATATGACACACACTTGTGTTGAGGGGTGTATGAGCGGTGGTGCTCTATGGTATGCCCCCAACAAAAATGGGTCCTTGAAAATTTTGGGGGCCATATCCATGAGTGGATATGCATCGTAACTAGTGTGTAAAAGAGGTAAGATTTTATCTATGTTGGAGGAGTGGTTAGGATCATAATGTGAAACTTGGTCGGTGGTGATGATTTTCCCATTGTGGGGGAACATCATCGTTGGAAATATAGAAGAGGCCACTGCCTTCATAGCGTACATGTAGCTACGTCCGAACAAGATGTTATAATCGAGCGGGGCATCGATAAATTCAATGTCGATAAGGATGGTTTTTCCCCCAAGTTCAATGGGGACATTTTGAAAGAGCCCTTCAGGAGAAGATGGTCGTTCGTCATAAGCTCTCAAATTGATCGTGGATGGTATTAGCTTAGGGGAGCCAAGTTTCTTCCATACAAGTTTGGACATGATGCTTGTGGATTCACCTTCATCAATGATACATCGATGAACCGTGATGTTTTGAATATTGAATGGTATCTGGAAAGATACCAAAGTGGGGAGACAAGGTTCCCCACAATCTAGATCAAATGTGATGAGTCTAGTATCAGTTCGGTCGACTAACCCCAAGGCGGAAAGTAAGGATTTTAGTTGAGTTGGATAGGTTTGGAGGACCTCCAATACTGACATGGCTGGATGAGATTGTGCCAAGTCATCGACCAAATTGTAATTGTGTGCCACCCTATCCTGAGGGTTGTTGACATTCCGTCGTAACAGGATGCGAGGGATACAAATGGTGGGTTCATTGTTAGAGCGAGGAATCATCAAAGGTGGTCTAGATGTAGCTAGAGATGCTTCCAAAGTGGTGGAAGTAGATTCATGGGGTGCACTGTATTGACGACTATGCGTTTGCAGAATAATTTCTTCTTCACTAGTTAGGAGGATATTGCGATCCATCGGGTTTCCAGGGTTTTGATACTGTCCCATCTATGGTGGGGCATGATGCATCTCCTATTGGGTATTCATCACACCTTGGTGTGGAATAGGGTTTTTCAACACATCCGGGGGTGGTTGTTGCAAATAATGTTGTGGGGCCTGCTGAAGGGCAGTCGATGCTAGAGGACGTGGCACATTCATGGAATCTGTCATCCGTTTTAAGTCAACAATTTCGAGGAAATGGTGAGTATAATGACCATGCTCACCGCAAAGATCAGAAGGGAATTTAGTCCAGAAGTTTTTGTTGTTGTTCCTCCCTTGGCGTTTGTTGTTATTGTCCCCTTGAGGATTTTGGTTACCCTGGTTTTGGTTGCCCCCAATAGGTTGGTTTTGTTGGGGGTTATTTCTGCCTAGTCTTGGGTTATTATTGTTTCGGTTGTTTCCTTTCTTATTGGAATTATTCGGATGATGAGCCATATTTTTCGTATTCAATTTTTCAAAATTTTGAAATTTTTGAATGGGAGAGGGTTGAACAAAGTTAACCCCAACATGTGGTTGTCCTTATGGAGGAGCAATTGGCTGTGGAGGACCAGGAAATGGAAAATACAGATTATTTTGTGGCAATGATCTGTAGGGTGTATAGGAAGGCGTATCACTTTCACTAGTGCCCAGGTTATAAGCTGAGGTAGAGAGGGTACCCGAAATTGGTTGAGAGGTCAGGTGTATCATGGGTTTCATCAAGGGTCCACTCATGGGTGGAGGGAGGACAGCAGGGTATGGTTGTTGATAAGGGGGGAAGGGTAATAAGGGGGTCCCCCATACATCGACGGATATTGGGGTGTCCTGTACATAGGTGGTGGTTGGATGTATGGATTGTGGTGTGTTGTGGTACCAATCAATCCATCTGCTGCGTGAGACATCCCAGGTTTGTCCTGGACGAATGGTACGGGTCTCGGGGTGTCAGGTAGTACTGTGTATAAGTAACCTGACTGAGCATAAATGAGGTTTTATTGTTGAGCCTTGCTGATGGATTCCTCTTCAATTTGGGGGAAGGTGGAGGCCACATCTTTGGCAAGGATAGACACAAGTGATCTGAGAAACCAATCGAGGCATTGTTCTTTAGTGGTTTCTTCTTTACATAAACTATGTCGCCGACGCCATTCATGAATGTGGTTGACGATATGGGTGGATGAGGTTTGTTTAGACTCAAAGAGTAGTTATAGACCATTATCATGATGAACGGGTAGTTGAAATAAGGTCAAAAATGTTTTGTCCAAGGATTCAAAAGTCACATGGGACGTTGACTTTTCATCCACATACCATTTGGTTGATGGACCTATGAGTGTGCGCTGAAATAAACTTAAACAAACGGAGTCATCCATGATGTTTTTTGAAGAGCACCATAAGTGGAAGGTCATGACATGGTTGGCAGGATCTTCTCCCACCTTTCCTTCAAACTGGAGAATGTATGAAGGTAGTTTGGTAGGCATAGTGGGCCATGTGGGGTCATTCAATATAGGGTCATTCATGAGCTTACTCAGATCGGGTATGTTGAGGGAGGAAAAATATGGCATGTGGGATGGCAGTGCAGGATTAGTTCTGGCCATGGTGTGAGTAGGTTGTGTCCCTGAACCTTGAGGGGGGTTTCGTGGGTTTTTACTTATCCCTTGAGAAGAAGTTTCTCCCCTGCCTCCTTGTGAAGGAGAGATAGTGGATGTTTGGTTTTGGGAATTGGATCCAAGTAAAGTGGAACGGAGAAAAGTTGATCCCAAAATAGTATCACTCACAGGGGTGTGAGATGGTTGAGTCAGTGAGTTGGCAAGACTAGGAACACCTCCTAGGATAGGAGGGAGATTTTGCAAGTGTATAGAATGACGGGGATTCTGTGGGTCCCCTATGATGTCTGACTAGCAAAGTGAATGTGTTCAAATGGTGATGAGACCAATAAATGAACAAGAGACTTGTATAATTTGGGCCTTCACAATATATCTCGCAATCGTATGTAATCAAATGATCATCATACATAAATCAATTGAAAAAAGAAGCATACATGTGGGTAGGTATATTTTGTCCGCGTGGGAGAACAAAGAAAACAAATTCTTCTGTCCTAAAAAATACGTAACGTCCTTCGTCTCAAATAGCACTGGACCTTCCAATAACACTCAACAGTGGGGTTTGAAGCCACCAGAAGAGGGACTAGTGAAGGATGAGACAATCAGTTATAATGAGGGGTAGAGGGTGCATATCCTGAAAGAGTTGGTGATATTTCCCAATAGCCACACAAAATCTGATCAAGGTGCAATTGCAGCCCACAATTTCCACCTGGGTAGGTTCCCTAAAATTTGGCCACTATGTACCTCGGTCAAAGTGCGACATTTAGATTTTCAGTCTCAGAAATGGGTCACAGGTTGGATCCATTCCAAGTGTTGGGTGACTCAAGGGGGGATGCATAGAAAAAACGGACCTCAAACTTCGACCCTTCACGGGTATTTCCCTGCCTTATGGTGTTAGGAACACTTGACTTGGAGGATTTTAAGGTTCTTTTAGCGAAATTATTTTTTTTAGGCACAAAGGTACCCAGGTCTGCAGGATGAACGGGAAACACCCAAGCGCAACATCGAAATGATCTCTTTTCCGGTTATGAGTCAAGCGAGTGGGCAAGGTTTTGTTGTCAGCAACCGAGATCCATCCACGAAGCAGATCAACGGTCATAGGGATTTTGGGGCTTCCAAGTTACCCGATATATAGCGTAAGAGAAAGTGCCTATATTTTAAAACAAAGTCTGGGTCGTCTGATCCATTGACGCATGGCGCAAGATCTGGTCACATCAGAATATCGACATTCGGGAGATCGAGGGGTAAAAGTCCCTCGTCATTTCACATCTCGAAACTCCGAACCCCGAAATGCCGATAAGTGATCTTCAAAGCCGAGCTCACGGTCTTAGCGCCAGGTCACATCAAGCGAGCCTACAAATGGGGGCAACCCCCTTTATAATAATGTACTATCTGGGCCGTTTATCTTAAGGACGTGCGGTGCACATCCATGTCACGTCGGAATTCGGGAGTTCGAGGGGCAAGCGCTCCTCATCACTTCACTCCCTGAAACGCCGAAAGCACTCTGGAAATTAAGTGTAGGGTCACGGCCCGTGGTCATTCGAGAAAGTATAAAGGGCTGTACAAAGGGAGGCCAAAGGCACCGAATTGAGTTTCGGAAGGGGGGAACTGTGTTCTCCAGACACCAATTCGACGTGATCTAAATCCCGGTACCTACTGGGGATGAATGAAGAAGAGAGAGGGTGGTTGAAGCCTTGCCTCACCCATTAATTGCAAGGCATGGAGGGTCTGGCAAGCGGTCTTCTCAAGAGGGTATTGTGTACCCATTTTTCCAGAGAAGCCATGCCCAAGTTCTCGACTAGCCGAAGGAAGTCTTCACACGCTAGCTCGACACTTAATGGATCATCTACGCCCCTTGCCAGAGCCACACGCAGTTAAGATGGCGTCTGTCATAGGTGCACAATCCTCCAGTCTGCATGCGCAGACTATCAGAAGACATGCAGACGAAATGTCTTTTAATGCAGCATCTTGTTTTTGCTGCTGTTGTTGTTTTGAGTATATGTAGGCGTTTTCTCCATCTTTGTAAGGATGGATGGTAGAGCGAAGCTCCCGACTGTAAAGTTTTAACAAACACCCTAGTTCCCTAGTTATGCATCTGTATGTAAGATTTCTTGTTTAATGAAAGACAATCTTCTCATCCCATCTAATTTCATCTCATGCTGAGAGAGTTCGTGATCGACTGATTCACACGAATTATGGCAATTATGTCGGGATAAAGGATTTATTGTGGCATTATTGTTTTCTCTGGTTTTCTGCGTTTGAATGTAAGAAGATCTTGCATTTAGATGTCTTCTTCTACAGTCTGTTAGGAACTTGATGTTTACGACATACCTTCACATCTCTCTGACACAAGTCTTCCCCCTACTCACCCTTACTACAACTCACTGTCTGAAGTTATCTAAGACCTCACTTGCCTGTGCATGCTTGGCCTAGTTTTGTAGTTAGAACCACATTGTGTTGAGTTAGCTTCCATTTGATCACCCTATTAAACAAATCATGACATAAACTGATGGGCGTTGGGATCTGCCCCTGCTGCAATCCATGGGTGACTTTCGACGCCAACATTTCTAGCACCGTTGCTGGGGAAGAAGTTGAAGATTTTCCCTGGGCAGAACGACATTAAGCCTCTGATTTTGAAGGTGCATCAGACATCAGAGCCCTTCAAGATTGCTACTTTGCACCTGGCAACTCCACTATGGCGACTCCATTGTTTCCACTTCACTGTTTCAGCTGTGGCTATTGTTAGCACAACTGAAAGCTGGCCCTAAGGAGCTTTCTCGGGAAGGTTTCAGCAGCTGCTTTCTCAGTCTGAGAAGCTTCCTGGGGTAACAACAACGTTAAGATCTGGCCTTTGATGGTGAATAAGGACCAGGCACTTTCAAAGCTGTAAATCTTTCACCTGGCGACTCCNCCATGATTCAAGGATCAACTAGCGACTCCACTAGTTTGATATGGAGAAAATCTTAGCTCAAAGGTTTGCTTTCTGTGACTTTTCCCAGATAGTTGGTTTTCCTAATGTGCTTCCTAATAGAGACATCTGGGAAAATTTCCTCCCTAAATTTCACGCAAAAAGTTGGGAGGTACTAGCTGAGCATTTACTGGACTTTCATGAGGTTATTCATCAACTTAATATCATGCATGAGGATGTCCGGATTAAGCCCTTTAGGTATTCATTGAAGGGAGCTTCTCTTGAGTGGTGTTGATCTCTTCCCGCTGTGAGCATCCGCTCTTTAACAGGTTTTCATATAGCTTTCAATTCATTTTGTAAAGATTATTTTCCAGCTGATTGTTTGTATGAAAATTGNCCATGATTCAAGGATCAACTAGCGACTCCACTAGTTTGATATGGAGAAAATCTTAGCTCAAAGGTTTGCTTTCTGTGACTTTTCCCAGATAGTTGGTTTTCCTAATGTGCTTCCTAATAGAGACATCTGGGAAAATTTCCTCCCTAAATTTCACGCAAAAAGTTGGGAGGTACTAGCTGAGCATTTACTGGACTTTCATGAGGTTATTCATCAACTTAATATCATGCATGAGGATGTCCGGATTAAGCCCTTTAGGTATTCATTGAAGGGAGCTTCTCTTGAGTGGTGTTGATCTCTTCCCGCTGTGAGCATCCGCTCTTTAACAGGTTTTCATATAGCTTTCAATTCATTTTGTAAAGATTATTTTCCAGCTGATTGTTTGTATGAAAATTGTTGTGAGGAGTTTTCTTCGCCTCATGAAGCCTCTGCTGGCCCTGAAGACCATGTCCATGATGAATCTTTTACTGTGGCAGAAAGCATTTGCCAGGAAAATATAGAGGTGTTGAATGATATTAATTGTCTTAGCCCTATAACGAAAGCATCTGACATCATATCAGATGCCTCTATTCTTTTAGATGTTCATAACGATCAACACGCCTCTTGTAGAAATTGTGAGTTTTTAGAGCAAATGTGGTCCATGGTAGATGACTCACCTGGGTATTGGGTTGAAGTAGATGTTCCTAGCAGCCCTGCTTATGATGATGAAGAACTCCCCGTTTTTAAAGAGGGGTTAGTTGTGGAAGATTATTCTTCTCTTTTCTCCCAGGGGGTTTCTCATGATATATTCTTACCTGGGATTAAAGAGAAAAGGATTATGTATGAGCAGCCAGAAGCAGCAGGTCCCACTGTCCCTGAAACGGAAAATTTTGACGGGATCACTGTTCTGGAGGAGGATCATATCAATGAAGGACAACCCCTTTTTGATGTATATTATAGTGATGATGAGAAACAAGCTTATCCTACATTTGATCACTATAAAGATATTGAAGAGACAGTCAGCAAGCAGAACCACCCCATGGTCCCTATTTATGATGAATATGAATCAGACCTGGGGGAGAGCCAAGAAGAAGAGCAGAAAGAACTAGTGGAACAGGTGACTTCCTTCCCGGAGCCCGCCCATTCACCTATGAAGACTCATGAAGTTCATCCCCGTAGGAGTAGCTGTGGAGCAGAGTAGGCCTGCTGCTACCCTTTTCACAGGGTTTTCCACTCATTCTATGATCCTGTCAGCGCGTACATGGAGTGGCATGTACTTTATGCCTTGGAGTCGCCCTATTCCATATCAACTTCACCCTGTGAGGAGAAGTTGAAGAGTGTAGCCGTTCTACTGTCACGGTTACACTATCTATTGATGATCATTGTCAGAAGGAAGGAGCTTCTATCCAGGAAGCTACTTGAATGGCTATGGTGGAAATATGCTTTCACCTAGCCCCATGTAAAGTGTTTTATTAGTTTAGGATTGTATATAAATAAGCTCCTTTGAGCATGTGTCTTTATTTTGTTGCTTTTATTTTTCGGCCTGTATTTTCAGCAGCAGGATGTTTTGAGCCTGACTCCATAGCCCAACAGCAAGGCACTGAAGCTGTGAAATGAGTTCTTAGAGCATCACTGGGACGACTCTATCCCCCATGGAGCCTAATGTTAGCGACATTATTTGTTTTAGGCACAAAGGTACCCAGGTCTGCAGGATGAACGGGAAACACCCAAGCGCAACAGCGGAAGGATCTCTTTTCCAGTTACGAGTCAAGCGAGCGGGCAAGGTTTTGCTGTCGGCAGCCGAGATCCATCCACGAAGCAGATCAACGGTCATCGAGATTTTGGGGCTGCCAAGTTACCCGATATATAGCGTAAGAGAAAGCGCCTATATTTTAAAACTAAGTCTGGGTCGTCCGATCCATTGACGCATGGCGCAATATCTGGTCACATCGGCATATCGACATTCGGGAGTTTGAGGGGTAAAAGTCCCTCGTCATTTCACATCTCGAAACGTCAAACCCCGAAATGTCGATAAGCGATCTTCAAAGACGAGCTCACGGTCTTAGCGCCATGTCACATCAATCGAGCCTGCAAATGGGGGCAACCCACTTATATAATAACAAACTATCTGGGCCGTTCATATGAAGGATGCACGACGCACATCCATGTCACGTCGGCATTCGGGAGTTCGAGGGGCAAGCGCTCCTCGTCACTTCACTCCCCGAAACGTCGAAAGCACTCTAGAAATTAAGTGTAGGGTCATGGCCCGTGGTCATTCGAGAAAGTAGAAAGGGTTGTACAAAGGGAGGCCAAAGGCAACGAATTGAGTTTCGAAAGGGGGGCACTGTGTTCTCCAGACACCGATTCGATGTGATCTAAATCCCGGTACTTGCTGGGAATGAATGAAGAAGAGAGAGGGTGGTTGAAGCCTCACCTCACCCATTAATTGCAAGGCATGGAGGGTCTGGTAAGTGGTCTTCTCAAGAGGGTCCTGTGTACCCATTTTTCTAGAGAAGCCATGCCCGAGTTCTCGACTAGCCGAAGGAAGTCTGCACACGCTAGCTCGACACTCAATGGATCAGCTACTCCCCTTGCTGGAGCCATGTGCAGTTAAGATGGCGTCTGTCATAGGCGCACGATCCTCCAGTCTGCATGTGCAGATTGTCAGAAGACATGCAGACGGAATGTTTTTTAATGCAGCGTCTTGTTTTTGCTGCTATTGTTGTTTTGAGTATATGTAGGCGTTTTCGCCATTTTTGTAAGGATGGATGGTAGAGAGAAGCTCCCGACTGTAAAGTTTTAACAAACACCCTAGTTCCCTGGTTATGAATATGTATGTAAGATTTCTTGTTTAATGAAAGACAATCTTCTCATCCCATCTAATTTCATCTCATGCTGAAAGAGTTCGTGATCGATTGATTCGCACGAATTATGGAAATTATGTCGGGATAAAGGATTTATTGTGGCATTATTGTTTTCTCTGGTTTTCTACGTTTGAATGTAAGAAGATCTTGCGTTTAGATGTCTTCTTCTACAGTCTGTTAGGAACCTGATGTTTATGACAGACCTTCACATCTCTCTGATACAAGTCTTCCCCCTACTCACCCTTACTACAACTCACTGTCTGAAGTTATCTAAGACCTCACTTGCCTGTGCATGCTTGGCCTAGTTTTGGAGTTAGAACCACATTGTGTTGAGTTAGCTTCCATTCGATCACCCTATTAAACAAATCGTGACATAAACTAATGGGCGTCGGGCTCTTCCCCTGCTACAATCCAGGGGTGACTTCCGACGCCAACAGGTTCCCTATTTGTCAACTTCTAATGTTTGAAGATGTGAGAACCAGATAACAGGGGGTTATTTGGATTCCTACCCCCGAGATCCTACCTATACTAAAATATTTGTTTTGGAACCTCCTATGGAGGAAAACTTAGTGATTTTTTATAAAAAAAATTAGATGTGGTTGTTTGAGAGATTGCAGGTTTGAACCAATCTCATTTGAATTAAGTGGGTGTGGATAATTTCTTCAAGAAATAGTGGGACGTTTCAGAATCCCTTTGGAGGAAACCTACTTCAACCTCCACAATTCTAGATGAAATTATGTGGGTGAGTACTGACTTTGTGTGTGAGCAAGTGAACTAATGTGCCAAATTTTTAATAAGTTAGGTGTCAATTTGTAGCATGTGGACTTCTTGTGGTCCTTACAAATCTTGATTACCTATCTTGTTAGAGTCCATTGGTACAACCTTGCAAAATTTTAAAGTCCCTAAAGAACCAACATGTGGACATATGGGTCCTTACCAATCCTTTAAACTCCCTAATATGATCTAATCTAAGAAAGATTTGAAAAAAATATCCTAGATTGCAAGCATGTGGGCATGTATGGGCCCGTTACTATAATCTTTAAACTCCCCTAGTGATGTAAACTAAGAAAGTAGCTTAAAAAATATCCTAACTTTGCAACATGTGGGCATGTATGGGCCCTTACAAATTTAATATGTTTAAAAAAGAAACTAAGAGGAGCCCTAGGGGGGATTTGTCCTCTCCTAAAGGTTGTGTTTAAGGGGGATGAAATGTCCCTTTAATCACTTTTTTGATTTTCAAGATCGCTCTATGGTGCAAGAGAAGATCATACTCAATGATTAAAGTTTGATTTATGGTTCCAATGCCAGTGTTTTCATATGTGATAGTAAAGAATATCAACTTATCTTTTACAATCAAAACAAGCCATCCATGTGGCAACTCAAAGTAAAAGAGGATAAATATGGTTCTTTTTAACCTCCTAAGTGTATATGTTTTGAATAATCCTTCATGTGGGAAGGGAATATAAGTGTTGTTCTTTTATAAATGGAATAAAAGAAAGATTTTGAAGGCTAGAGGCCTTCAAAACATCACAAAAACTCTTACAATTTGGAAATTCTGGACAGATGTGCGGGTTACAGCTCAGGCAAAGGCGCAGTGGGCAATAAATGCGCACAAAAATGAAGACCTTTTGGCGCACTGTACACATAATGCACAGAGAAACAAAGTGTTGTTGGTGCACAATGCTCGGAATGCACGTCTGAGGGCCAAAATACCTACGCACATTCCGATACGTGTCGGGGGGGATTTTAAATGGAATTATCCTCCTCCAAGTCCAAACTCAGCTCTTTGCAGGTAAGGCTAGGCTAGTTATGATCCCTGCAAGGCAAATGGGTCAAAAATAAGTGCTTAAACAACCCAAATAGGGAGGAAATTAGAACTAAACAAAAAATCACATGAAATAAACAAACAACTAAGCTAGAAACAACTAAAGAAATGACTAAAGAAATAAAACTAAAATGCATGAGGAAATTAGAACCAAAATCAATCAAACAAATGACCAATAATCATGCCACCAATGGATAACTATATTAGTGGGAAAAGATCGTAGAGAAAGGAGGACTTATGGATCCCCTCTTCCTCCTTGGGAGGGCTCTTTAGTCCCCTATGTGAGAGCTCTTCTTACAATGGTAAACTAGAAAGAAAATGGTGAAGAAATCCAAGCCTATTCCATCAAGAGGTGATATGAATAGCTTATTGAGATGATGCTAGTATTCTCCAAGAAGAAAAGAGGTTTCTTCAAGGAGAATAGAGGCAACATAACAATAGAAAGAGATTCTTGAATTCTTAGTGCACCCATGGCCTCCTTTTATAGCATGTCTTTGAGGCAATATCCAACTAGTCTTTAGTGTGAAAAAGGGTCCCTTTAGGGCACCCTTAGGTCTTTGACTAGCCCCCCATTCGAATTCATCTCGGATTTGAGGGTCAAATCAAGTTGGTAGCTGGTCCAGAAGTGGGTGAGGGTCCAACAAGAACCATAAATGTGTCGTTCACAGGAATGTGTAGTTTTTCTCGTACACAGTCGTGCATATGGCGCATGTGTGCTCTATAGTCTTTTTTGTCCTATGCACACTTTCTTTAGTGTTTCAGTGCATGCCAATTTTTTGACCAGTTGTATAGTTTGTGCCTTTTGGAAATGCATTTTTGGGGTTGCAGGTGAACTAATAGGTGTTGATAGATGTTGTATTCCTGTAACCATTTTCATGCGATACTGCAGATGAAATTTCAGTGATAACACACACAACAATAGAAAATTTCATTCCTTTCTTCAGTATAGTTTTAACTAAGCCTTTTGGGAAAGGGGTAAGATATGGTGTCACCCCTAAAATTTATTTAAATAAAATTCTCTTTAAATAAGATTTTTAAACGACTCATTCATGAGACCAAGCAGGCCAAGTGTTGTAACCATGCTCTAATACCAATTTGTAACACACCCGACCCCTAAGTACCCTTTCTAGGGACAGGGCATCAAAATATTTCTTACTCGAATCATCTTGAATCATATCTCCAAGATTATTCATCCTCTTATACTCTCCCATAGTTTTCTAATGACTGTTATCAGGCTCTAATACAACCTTTGGTTTAGAAGTTATGGCTTCTCGGAGCCCTTTGGACGTTCATTGGTTGAGGTCCACGTGGCGCCCACATGGACCCATCTCGCTCATACCATTTCTAGGTTACTACCTCCCGCAGGGATAGTCCATCCACCGTCCAAACCAATGGTGAGACTTAATCCTCATCTAACACACAGATGGAGGAGACTTCGGCGCTCAATGCTTCGGCACTGAACACCCCTTTTATTTTCTACACACATGTCCTCTGGAATCTCGAATTCCTAAAGGATCCTGAAATATTGTCACGTGGCTCCAACCTTTGGGCCCTTCACCCTTCCCACGACGCTGCATCCCAAACCCCCAGAGTCTCAAAGTCCCGAACTTCCAAAGAGTCCACTTCTGCATAGGGTGACGTACTAGATGTGACAATGAACACAGGTGGGTCCCAAATACTCCTACCACCACATGGACCAAATAGGCAATTTCCAGAGATGACACGCGGCAAGGCAGAGAGGACACGTGGCCCCTAAAGTGGGTGACATGTGTCATGACTTAATGGGCACGTAGGGTCGGTGAAATATTTGGATCCAGGTGACACATGGAACATTAAACTTGGGTCCACGTCACCTTGGATGACATATGCATACCACGTCACCCCGGACTAATCGTCTTCCATGTCCTTTGATCTTACGGTCACAGTATGTCCACGTAACCCCTGAATCTATGGCCTTCATTACGTCTCATCTCCGGCGTTCTGGGAATTCATGGTGTGACTCCCTCCTTGCTCCTAGAGTGGTCAACACTGAGCTAACCTTGGATTAAATCCAATGGATAGGGAATATCCTGAAGGATCCCTAGATCTACGGTTTTCATTGCTTTGTAGCTCTAGCCCTCAGGGTTTTCGGCTTTGTGGTCACTCCACTCTCTCGAAGTGGGACTTCAACGAAGTACCGTAGGTGGGTCCCTCCTCTGGATGATCAAATGGTTAAGAGGGTTTCTTAACGAACTCCCCAGATCCATAGCTCCCATCACTTCATAACTTCAGCGTTCGGGGAGTTTGATGATATATCATCCCCATTCTCATGGAGTAGGACTTTGCCTAAGTTACCTCGGCATGGATCCAATGACCAAGGGGGCTCCTGAGTACTCTCAAATCAGTGGTTCAAATTACTTCACGATAATTGAATGGATTAAGGTTTAATGGTGGGTCAAGGCTAACTGTCCTGGACAAGGAAACTGCCAAGCACCAGTCAACCTTGTGGGTAACCGCAACCATTAGTTGCCTTCGACTAGTTTATAAATGGTAGGGTCGAGACACTCCAGAGATCTAAACTCTTGAAGTTCCGAAGCCAAAAGTCTTAACTCCTTTCAGGCCCTACGTAGGATTCCTAGACCTTGGTCATATGGGTCCTCTGGAAGCTCTTGTGTGCTACGCGCAAATTCCTTTATCCGTATATGGGTTAAGGACATGGGAATGAGTCGTTGGGAATATGGTGAATATACTAAAGGAGGCGCCCTCCTTCCACAGGGTCTGAACTGGAATTTCCCGTGGGGGTAGATTCAAGAGATCGACAAGACTTAAACATTTATATAAATCCTACCCCGACCCTCTTGTAGGCTTAGATCCCATGACTCTTTGACTGCTAAAATGAGGAGAGCAGGTGACCATTCAAAAGAATGAGTTCACAAGGAGATAATACATACATCCACCTTATTCATTTAATAAAAAAATCATTCATAGATAGATAAATATTTGTATTCAATCATAATTTCCATTTCAATACACAAAGTATGAATATACTTATCAGAAACCAGATTTTGTGAAGCGACTGTTGAAAGGGGTGTCTGTTTCCACCCAACCATAGGCACAACCACTCCTAATAGATTTAATGTTGGACACCCCCGAGCTAGACCATGATTCTCTAAGAGATACTCTTTCTTCTTTCTCAACAACAGTTAGGGACGGAGGTTACTCTCCTCCCAAGGGATCCTGGCAGTGGGTTTTCTCTGTACCAAGAAAGGAGGTCTTCCTGAGTACTTCCACAGTCACTCGTCAGTCTCATTTTTAGCTTGTAACGAAAACCTTTCCAAAAAAATATTATGCCCAGAACGAGCTTATTTTACAATTCTTCCTCTAATCAGAGAGTTGTAACCGCTCTTTTTCTCTTCTAAAGATTTCTCTTTTCGACTATTCTCTCTTCGCAGATCTGCTTATTCCCTCGCCTTTGCCCACAAATTACCTCTTTATCACCTTCCTTAGCAAGATTGTGTGGGTCTGAATCCTTATCTCATGGTCAGGTCTAGAACTCTTACAGATGGGTACTCTACCCCATCTCATCATTAACTCTTGAGGATGACTCTTCCAGCTACCACTCTGACTGGTAACTCATTTCTGGGTCAAAGGACTGTTCTGAGTCATTAAATCCAGTAAGGTATTGGTTTGGTGGGGGTCATCTCAACCATTTCTGGTTCCCCTCACCTTCTCTCTCATAGCATCCATGTTCTATCTTGGAAAACCCTCCTTTCAGCAGTTATGCAACACTTATTCATTTTCTATTAATAAAAAAAAATACACACATTGACCTTTTATACAAAGGTTCATCAAATCAAACATTCGCACATATCTGGTCTTCCATAGTCTTTTGTCCGGTTATAGTTATATTTACAAACTGGGGGAAACTAGGCTATTACACTCCCACCATTAACACTACCTCATAGGGAGATGCATGAATACACAAATTCACAACTTCACCCCCCTCCACTCACCCTCCCTCTCAAGGGTTGAAGGTTTTCATTCCCACACAAATGCATACGCTCACCCCCTCACAATACACCCTCCTCGAGGGTGAATTTGTGCATTTTTGGACCCTTCACACACCCTAATGGGGTGGATGAAAGTGTTAATTTCCACATAAATCCACATATTCACTTCCTCAACACACATCCTCCTAGAGGCTCAATGTGTGGTTTTTTATACCCCTCTTCCCCCCACCACCAATCCTCTTAAGGTGTGAAGGTACCCACATACCACCCACCCTCTCGAGGGGTGAGAGTGAGAATGTAATTAATACACACCTAATTATCATTAACCTTTTTTATATATAACCAAGATAACAAGACTTTGAAGAGAAAGAACATTTTCATTTTTGAATTTCATTATTATAATAATATTATTAAATTAAAATGAAAAAAAAAATTACCCTGGATGGGGTGCCACACATCGAGGATAGGAAGCAACAAAGGAGAACCACTTGGAGGCTCGATGGGACAACAGGGACACCTGGAACATTGGAAAGGAGGGTTCGAGAACTAGGCATGCTCCAGAATAAAATTTCGACTGGTTAGATCATTTAAGGCAGGACTGACAAGCCTCACATCATCTACACCAACTTTGAAATATTATGGTTAAGGTAGGACAAGTGGTTAAGTGACTCAGAAATTCGGTTTCGAGATTCGTTATGGTTTTAGTACATCGAGGCATACAAGGAAGTGGTAATTATCGAGGAACGATGCCTGTACAGAGACATTTGTGGAGTGATTTAAGAAAAATGAATAGAGGATATGCATGAGTGTGTGGGAGTACCTTGAGAACAAGAGAGATTTATGTGATCCACCTGGAATCAGTTATGAAATGGATTCAGGAAGTGAGGGCTGTTGCGAATGGATATTGCATGGTGAGAAGCCATTTTAGTGGGTTGAATTTAGTAAAATTGAGTGAGGCCAATCACTTAAGGTGGAGGAGTAGCCCTGAAAATTAAGGGATCCTCGATTGTGTCTGGGAGAAGAAGGTCATTGAGGAGGTTTTGTGGCTCTCTCCATCTAAAAATTATCAGGAGGGAAACCTACAGAGTCGATATGGCAAGAAGTTTCAATGGAAGGTGTTGTGTGTGTCGAATAATTGGGAGTGTAGGTGTCTGTGGAAGAGTCAACGTAGGAATTCAGCTAGAAAGAAGGGAAAGAAGAGAGTGGATAGTTGGCTAGTGAAGACCAAGGAAACAAGGAATAAAAATATGGCTAGGAAAGGAGTGTGGGGAAGCATGTAGAAGGGAAATAAGCAGGAGGAATCCTCCTTCTAGGGTCCATTCAATCTTACCAGGGAAGTCAAGATGAGTGGGTCCAAATTCAAATATCTATGCTCAGATGAGAAGGAGAAAATGACTACGGAGATAGAGGACGCAATTCGAATTCGACAACATAATATATCAAAGGAAGCCATGGTTCAAGAATTCAAGGGGTGGCTCGAAAATCCATAGTATTCCAGGATTAGGGAAACAAAGTATTTTAAGCTTGTAAAGACTTATTGGATAGTAAAATCCATGGTTTCCCAAGCGGTAAAAATGTCGGAGGAAAAATTTGAGCTCTTATGTAGATCTCAATTCGACATCAATTTAAGAGTTACTCCAGAGGAGAAGAAAAATGAGAAGACCTAGAGCACGCTAAGGGACCTGAGTCCTCCTAGATCGAAAAACTTGCCTATCCCGATAGCTGATGAGGATGAAGCAAGTAACACAAGGGCAATCACCAAGCTAGAGCGACACCATAGAACACCAGAGAAAACCAGGGTATGACATGTTGTGCTAAGTTTACTTTTCTTTTTTTTTAATATATATTTTTAGACATATGAAAAAAATATCCCAATATGTTCTCAACTTATATATCTATAGGCTTATCTAGTTTGAAGAATGGTTGATACTATGTTCTAAATTCTATCCTTAAACTCAGGTTTGAAATACTTTGGTATATTTATTCTTGACTGATGGATCTGGTTTCCAACTTTCCATTTTAGAAGACCCTCCCCGAGCTAATTGTAAATTTGCTATTTATATATAGAAATACAAAGTTGCTTTTAAAAAAATGAAAAACAATTGAGGTCCATAATGTAAAATTGAATAAATTAACCAACCATACTATTTAAAAAATAGATCACAATAATAAAAGAGAATATAATAAAATAAACCAACATAAATTCATATAACCTCAACACCAAAATTTGTATACCCCATTTTCTCGATACTTAATAAATTCAATATTAAGATAGATTTATATTGATTTAAATCTTTATATTTTAGAATTAATTAATTAATTAAAATAGGAATAAAAGAAGTTTATTTATTTATAAAATTTGGTGAATGTTTCAACATGGTATGAGGATCTCACGCATCCAAAACATCATTGCAAAAAATCAACTAACCATCATTTCCTTGAACTGATTTTTACGATCAATAATTAAGATTTACAAAAAACTATATACAAAATTTTCTTATACCAGTGTATATCCATCTTAACTCTAGATCTATCATGTGCCAAGAGGGATCAAATCCTTAGAGGTGCAAACCTTTCATCAATTTTCGATCCCTCTTGATACATAATAAATACAAAATTAGGATGGATTATGATGGTTTTATATATGATATGAGTTCATGCACATTATTATTATTGGCATTATCATAATGTTAGTTTAAGTTCAACCACCAAGTGGGCATCACTCTTTCTTTTCACTTCATTTCAAATCACAACTAAACATCATGGATTATGGTAGATTCCATGTTGATAGGAACACACAAAACTTGACTTGAATTTGTGGTCCAAATGGTTATTTAGGGGATAAAAGGTTTTTACTGAAAAGTTTACTTCTCATATAAGAGATTATATTCATTTGATGGACCATTCACGTTGATAGATATATTGATTTTTTTTGATAATTTATAATTTTAAAATTATTTTTTTGGTATGATAAAGAATTAGAGGATAAGAGAAAACTAAGATTCTAAAAAGAAATCATAACCATAATTTAAAAGATTCAAAGTATTTTTTTATACTGAGCAAAATTTCATAAGCTCCATACTGAAACATGGCATTGGAAAATTATAAAAACATTATGGGATGAAAGAATATGCCATCTTTGCAATATTCTTAAGGTGTAAGATGAAAATCACTTTCTTTTAAAATGGCCTACATATGCCCACTTTAAATCTCATTTTCAAATTATTTATAACAATACTAACATTCATAACCTTTTAACTGAGATTTACAAAAGCTTCTCTAAAATCTTTTTGAGCATAGAAAAAAATTCTAACCCAATTCAAATAATTCCTTACCATTTTTTCTTAAAGTCTAATAGACCAAAGTTAGTCTAGAGGATGTACCAATCACCATGATCATTATCATCCTTATACATATAATAATATCTAATTTAAGGTTACAATTTAGCTAGATATTAAATTGATGTATGAAATCCCCTTGTTTATGGGGCAAGAGACCCTATTTGCACAACGATTTGACTACTTCATCTTTGGAGGTGTACATACTCTACCCCTTTAAATTCAAACATGTGACTTTTAAGGAAAAAACATATATTCTTAACTATTAATACCACTTAAACTCGTAGCATTACAACATTTTTATATCCATTTTTATAAACCATAACTTATATGTTAATGATGTTAATAACAACTTCAGTTCAACCTCTTTTGTAATGCAGAAAGGGACTCATTTAAATTTTATATGAGAGAATTAGCATATAGAACAACAAGGTACAAAGATACAATATTGATATTTGTTGGAACACTTTGATAATAGATACAAATAGTGGCCTCTCTTATGCTCATGGTTGAGCAAACATTTGTAACACATTGTAGTGAATTTGTATATTGAGTAAAATTGGAGGTTTGGGTCATAAAAATAGATTTGATGTTGAGTGTTTTTGAAAGTTGATTGGAACCGTGTACTCCTATTTATTTTCTTAGATAGTAAAGTTTAAGATAAGAAATCCTAAATGGAGCGAGATCTAATGACATAAAACATATTTCTTTAGAGTTAAATAATTTCTCTAACGAAAAGGAAAATATATTTTTGATTTTCATAATAAAACCACAATTTCAAAGTGTGAGGATATCTGTATAAACAATAACATCAATCACATGTCTCAAATAAGTTATAAAAGAGAAAATGAAAAGGTTTTTTAGACTTCAACTCTCTATTATATAGTTTGTATATGTATTGAATGCAAATGTCTCAAATAAGTTGTAAAAGAGAAAATGAAATGTTTTTTTTAGAATTCAACTCTTTATTATATAGTTTGTATATGTATTGAATGCAAGGTATGTGATGATGAATATCTATGCTTAACTATCAAAAGTATATCCTAAATTATTTAAAATGAAAATGAACAAAAATAAAAATAAACCCCAAATACCATAAAGTGATGATATAATTATGAAAATAGGTACAATAATAAAATTTAAAAAATATAATCATTATAATAAAATTAAAATATACATTAGATATATTTTCATAAAATGATAATAAAATTATTCAATCCTAAATTATTTAAAATGAAAATGAACAAAAATAAAAATAAACCCCAAATACCATAAAGTGATGATATAATTATGAAATAAGGTACAATAATAAAATTTAAAAAATATAATCATTATAATAAAATTAAAATATACATTAAATATATTTTCATAAAGTGATAATATAATTATTCTTAATATGAAAATAGGTACAATAATAAAATTTAAAAAATACAATCATTATAATAAAATTAATAAAATTAAAATATACATTAGATATATTCTCATAAAGTGATAATAAAATTATTCTTAATATGAAAATAGTTACAATAATAAAATTAAAAAAATACAATCATTATAATAAAATTAAAATATACATTAGATATATTTTCATAAAATGATAATAGAATTATTCAATCCTAAATTATTTAAAATGAAAATGAACAAAAATAAAAATAAACCCCAAATACCATAAAGTGATTTATAATTATGAAAATAGGTACAATAATAAAATTAAAAAAATATAATCATTATAATAAAATTAAAATATACATTAAATATATTTTCATAAAGTGATAATAGAATTATTTTTAATATAAAAATAGGTACAATAATAAAATTAAAAAAATACAATTATTATAATAAAATTAATAAAATTAAAATATACATATATATTCTCATAAAGTGATAATAAAATTATTCTTAATATGAAAATAGTTACAATAATAAAATTAAAAAAATATAATCATTATAATAAAATTAAAGTATACATTAGATATATTCTTATAATCTCTTATATAAGTGTATTGAAATTTCTTTTACATGATTATAAGCATAAATATATTGATTTCTTATCAATATCCAAACTAAAAAGGTACATAGCAATCATAACCTCTTCATATAAAAATACATGAAACATGATAAGAGCTTTGAATAAAAATATGAACAACTAAGTGTAATGAGTATCTTAGTATTTCTTTCTTATTAAAAGTTTGAAAAAAATAAAACAAGTACTTGTTTCTTTAAAAAAACAAAATACGATCAGTTTACAAATGAATTACAACATATAATAAAAGTTTTTTGTTTTAATAATAAAAATAATTTATTATTAAAAAAAATACATTTGCAAAGAAAGAATATAATCATCTTAATCTAAAAGCATATTTATAATATTGTTATTATTTGTGTAAGTTTAATAGTGATTCAATAAAATTAATTCTAACTTCTCTCAATTAAATTTAAAAAAAATCGAAGTAGGCCAACCAAAGTTATTTATCACAATTTATAATAAATGTAAGTTGAAGGAACATTACTAGGGACTTTGCAATCCAAGTAATGCTATAAATGTAATTTAAAAATGCAATGAAAGTAACTAAATATTGTCAAAATGAGAAACAACAAAATTCTCAAGGCAAATTGTGCGTTAGGGAGGCCACCCCCAAGGATCATGACAGCCTATCTTTAAATGCAAGAATGTTTCCATTAAAAACATAAATTGTGACTCTTGTTTTCTAGACTATTGTGAATGTGCATGACAAGTAGCTACAACTATTGCTTTTAATGACTATCATTTTGTATGTTATATTATTAAGCATGAATGAGAATTGTGTACTATTATTTAGGGAAATTTTAATCTTAAGACTCTAGGACACTCACTATGGTTGTAGACGCTTCTTATTCTTTTGTCTAATTTTGATTATTTTATAGTTATCAATAAAACCTCATTTGTCTTATTCACATTTGAGTTGAAATTCTATGAGAACATGCATATATACAATATGAGCTTGTGAAAGTCAATAGGGTTTACCTTAAGTGGTTGGGAGGAATGATTGTTATCCTCCCCACCCAGGTCAACAAGTGACATGTTGAGATATTATTGAGTGCCTTGAAGATTCTAGGGGTTTACCCTAGATAACAAATTACGAGCTAACTACATTAACTTTTACATTTTTTCATATTTGAGAAATTTCTTTGCACCACAATCAACTTTGTAGTTGCATAAATTGATGTTTTTTTTTTTAAATATTTTCATATATATATATATAAGGTCATGGCCAAGCCAGACACCAAATATATAAATTTTTTTAATAAAAAAACAAATTGTTTTTAATATTCACAATAAATCTAATAGCTTTAAGTGTATACAAATAATAATATTTTCTATAATATTATATTAATACTTAAATAACAATATTATTATAATATTATATTAGAGTAATTAAAAATAATAATATTTACTATAATATTACAGTAGAGTAAAAAAAGTGTTTCAATTAAACTATCTATTATATTATTATATAATTGATGTATACATAAAGTTTTATGATCAACTGATGTATACATAAAGTATTATGACTAACCTAGATTCATTTAACTCTGAATCTATCAAGCATCGAGAGGCATCAAATCTCTAGAGGTGAAAACTTTTTTTAGAGTTACGTTACATGAATATCTCCCCCGTATTGGACTTTAGAAAAACTTTTGTCAGACTTTAGAAAAGATTTTGATACAGTTCCCAGGAAAAATATTTGGAATAGGTTGGAAGAGATAAAAGTGTCTTTCGAGTTGAGGGTTGCTGCAATCAGGTTGTATGAGAACATTATTGCCAATTTTAAGAACACTAAGGGATGTTCGAATGAGATTAACTGCATTATTGGAGTCAGGCAAGGTTTTCCCTTGTCCCCTACCCTTTTTGGTATATACATTAACAAGTTAGAATATTGTTTGGAAGAAGCAGGTTGTGTCGACCCTACTCTCACTGGTATAGTCATAAACCTTCTTCTTTATGCCGATGATATCATTCTTAGGGTGAGGAGTCCCCACGATCTTGAAAACCAACTAAGAATCTTCAAGGAGTTTTTCTCCAATATGGGTATGACTATTAATACTGACAAGACTAAGGTCATGATCATTAAATCCAATAAGATCATTTATGATACCTTTGTATATGACAACAACAACTTGGAGGAATTGACTTCATACAAATATATTGGAATCGATATTTACCACAAGCTCAACTGGAATTATTGCATTGAGAAAAGGATTATTGGGGGATGGAAAGCTTATAATGGGCCTGAAAACAATTGTAAATTAACCGATCTTTAGATATGGGATAAGAAGAAACTCCTCTTTGAGACTCTTGTTGCACTTGCTATTCTTTATGGATGTGAATTATGGGGATGTAGTCTCTTTCGAGAGTCCTAGAGAAATATAAAGCAAACACAAAAGAATTTTATAACCTATAATCTCAAAATTAAAGGAAATATGCCATATCCCATCCTCATCTTAGAGGAAATCCTTTCACCCATTGAGACCACAAATATGACTAGACACCTAATTTATAAGAACAAGTTAAACAATGTGGAAGACACGAGGCTTCCTAAAATTGCTTCAAAATCTAGTCGTAACCACCATCGACTCAAGCAAGGATAGCATAAAGATGCCCATTCTTTTCTAAGCTATTAGGGAATCATTGAAGACACCAATTTGTAGAATAAGGATACTATTAAAAATATCATCAAATCAAAATTTAAGGAGAAAATGTGGTGTGATAAAGAGTTAGAGGGAAAAAGAAAATTAAGGTATTATAAGGATGTATTCAACCCTAACCTAGAAGAACAAAATTATCTCGTTTTTTTTACAAGTGTAAAGAAAAAAATAAACATTGCTAAGATAAGAACAAATTCTCACGAGCTCCATTGTGAAATTGAGCGTTGGTCAATTCCTAAAACGCCATGGATGAAAGAGTGTGTCAAATTTGTGACACTAAGAACGTTGAAGATGAAAATCACTTTCTCTTTGATTGTCTTTCCTATAGCCACATTAGATCTCAATTTCAAAATATATGTCAAACTACCAACCTTCCAAACCTTTTAACTCAACAAAACTATGGCAATCTTGGAAAGATTCTCTTAATGCTTTTCGAGCACAAAAACAAAATTTTAAATAATTGCAAGTAATCCTGTACCCTCTTAAGGTCTGATAGACCAATTCGGTCTTAGTGGACATTCATCATCATCATCAAATATAATCTTTTAAATTTATTATTATTATTATTATTATTTTAGTGCATTTTATTACATGAACATCTTCCTCATACTAGGTTGTAGAACCTCCCCACTCAATTAAATTTCATTTATAATTAATCTATACAAAATGGAAACATAAAAAATTTAACTTCCAAAATAACTTTATATATAAGAATTGAATTATCAATGTAAAATTAATAATATAAGAATAATAAATAAATTATACATTAATCGATAATAATTTTCATTAAAAAGTTAACTTCCAAAATAACTTTACATGAGAATTGAGTTATCAATTTAGATTTTAGAATTAACAAGGGAATCTGCCTCATTGAGGAATCTGAGTTCTCGTTGAAGAGATTTCTAGATTATGTATCTATTGCTATTACGAATCTGAGTTCTCGTTGAAGAGATTTCTATATTATGTATCTATTGCTATTGCGTTATTAAATATATAATAGCAATCCACTTACTTGCACCGAATTTTCACATAGAGTGGTGGAAGTTCAATTTTCATGAGCGGGCTTCGAATACAACATTCACCAGCGTTCGATAACACCTACTTGAGGCAAAGAACTTTTGGGGTAGACACTTTCGCTATTCACCTTTACCCTTACTTACTTCTATGTTTCCGTAAGAGCTAGACATGTTAACAACCCTATACCATAACTTCATGAATCTTAGTAGCTATTTCCATAGACCTTTTCTTATTGGGGCATCTTCACATTAAGAGGCAGACATGTTAACAACCCTATACCACAACTTCATGAATCTTAGTAGCTACTACCATAGACCTTTTCTTATTGGGGCATTTAACTTAACCTTACCTTAAATTCCTTCACCCTAGCTGATCCAGGTGGATATCGGTGGCCACACACCTTTTCGAAATTGCTCAAAACAATTTTCTGGCAATTTTGGCAATTTACTATTTTTAGTAGGTTTTAACTTCTGGGGCCATTTTGAGGGCCTAAATGAAGGGTTTTAGAGATATAGTTTCTCAATGATAGTCGATGGCATGATTAATCCCCCACAATGAATCTCCTTGACAATACCTTTCCAACGAGATATTATACGCCCAAAATGAAGATCATATGCAAACGTTACGACCCCGAGAAGTTGATGTAGTAACTTACCCAAACGGGGCCCACATGAATTTTGGCGCTTCATCTCCTAGGGTTAGGTTTTTGGATGTCTAGGTTTTTTGGCATTCCTGTTTATTGTAAAAAGGCCTTCAGAGCCTCATTGTAGTCATCTTCTTGCGAATGCGAGTAGCTGTCACATCTCTTCTCAGAGATAAGCTGCCACCATTCTAGAGAGTCTTTCACTCTATATTTTTACAGTCTCTATACATTTATTTCATTAATAGAAATCATGTATTACTGTATATCTGTGTTTATGGTTGCATATATGATACATTTATGTTATATTATTGGATATCCGCGATATCTCTATGAATTTATTTATTATATCTCTGCTCTCATTTCGTGTCGAAAATAATCCAGATTAGTGATATCAGAGCAGGTTGCTCTTGATCATTTTTTCAGTGCATGTCCCCGACGAGATACGAGTATAGT
>SNQJ01S0107652.1:0-18565 GCA_010110895.2 Picea sitchensis | reverse complement strand
ATGAGGACCAGTACATGAGATGGACCACACTGTGGCAAGAGAGGGGCCAAGAAGTTCCAGAGTTCACCAATACCTTCCATACCTTGCGCACCCAGCTGGGTATCAAAGACTCTAAGTGAAATTTGGTTTTGAAATACCGTGGGGCTATACACAGATACATCTAGACTGAAATGGATTTTCTGGACATTTCATCACTCAATGTTGCTTATCTATATGCTGTTAAAATTGAGGAGAAATTTAAGCACCAGAACAAACAGGAGTTCGGATCTGCAAATCCGGAACAACCAAAGTATGACGAAGACGACCCTAAAAAACAATCTCCTGAAAACTAATCCAAGACACAGGAAAAGAAGGGTCACGGGAAGATAAAGAAGGACACCAGAAAATGGTGCTAGTTCCACAAAATCCCTTGGCACAACACCGATGAATGTCGCTCAAAACATTAATTGGTGGCCGATATCAAAGACAAAGAGCCGAACCCTGATTTAGAATATGATTCTCAAAATAATGGTAAAGGACATATCATTGATGCAGACCCCACTTCTATTTTCGCGACCACAACAATTCAACCAGAAGAACCAACAGATCCTGAAGAGGGGGAGTGCCTTTTTCATTCACAGATGTGGGTGAAGGGGACCCCGTTGAATTTTATTGTTGATAGCGGAAGCCAGAAGAACCTCATCTCAGCTAAGGTCATCAAAAAATTGGGATTGTCGACAACACCACACCCACATCCATACAACATTGGGTGGCTTCGCCAAGGACAAGATCTTTGTGTCAGCCAACAGTGTCGATTATCATACGACATCCAACTGTTCAAGGATGAGGTATTATGTGATGTTGCCCCACTGGATGTTTTTGATGTGCTCTTGGGCCAACCATATATGTGGAGATGCCATGTTTTTTATGAGTCTCGACCCTGTAGTGTCATTGTTACTTTGGGGGGTCATCTCTACATAATACCAAAGGTAGTTCCGACTACTGTTCCACCTAAAAAGTGTCGCAAGGTAGTATCTCATACTGCAAAATTCAGCTTCTTCACAATCTGTTCAAAAGGAGAACAAAAGGACACTGCAACCACTATAGCCTTGTCCCAAGCACCTTCTATCCAACAAAAATAGGTCGAAAAGGATGCAGCAAAGTGAAAACATTCCTTATGCACATCGTCCTCTCATGTATCTCGACTTGTTGAATAGCCTCAACCTCAACAGGTTCGTGACATATTTCCACAAACTGAGCAACGCGACGTCTCCAACAAGACAAGCAGCTCACCAAGATGCAGATTCAACAAACGCTTTTCCCTCTCCCCCGGGAACTCAACGCAATGGAGACCATTGCTTCCTAAGGAGGGAGGATTGATCTAGGTGAATATCGGTGGCTACCCACCTTTTCCAAATTGCTCAAAACAGTTTTCTGGCAATTTTGGCAATTTACTATTTTTAGCAGGTTTTAACTTCCTAACAATCTCCTCATAGACCCCAACCTTGATACGTATCACAAATCTCCGCTCAAAATTATCCAGTGATCTATTCACCGCTTGGAGGATTCATTCTTGGAAACAGTAGATTATGTAGGAAACCAATTCATCTACCTCTAATTCATCCCAAATTTTATTATAATGATCGTAATAGCCTGCAGTGGTAGAGAAATTGAACGATCTCTCCGTTTTGGGATGCCTCCATAGGACCATATCCTTCCTATATGTATCCAGAGTATCGATAATGCTGAGAGCATGACTGTAACCAGTTCTTGCATGGATCTTCCCACCATCCAGATCAGGTGAAGTTGCAGGGTCTGAGGAGGGGAGGAAGGGAAATTTGTGTATAGATGTGGAGATTTTTGAAGTTACGCCTTCACTCTTCATGGTGGATGATATTCTCTCTCTATTCTGGATCTTCCAAAAACAGATGGAGAAATACGTTGGAGTATAGATCAAGCCAAATCTCAAGGAAATCGTCTTTGAAATGGAGCAGATGGGGAAATACACTGGAGTATAGCTCAGGCCAAATCTCAAGGAAATCGTCTTTGAAATGGAAGGATGACCACTCATTAAGCTTCATGGATTTATGTTATACCATGGAATTAGGTGTAAGACTTTCATGGAATTAGATTGTGGCATTCAGTGAAGGAGAGCATGCCAATATTCCTGCAGATAGCCATTGAGATCTGAGGAGGCGAAAAGGTCGAGGAAACAAATAATGTCAGTCACTTGCATGCCATTAGATCGTGGCGTTCAGTGAAGGAGAACGGGGCAATATTCATGCAGATAGCCATCGGAGGAGGCAAAAAAGCTGGGGAAACAACAAAAGGTTGATGCAGAGTGGCACTGCAGCTCAATGATGGCAGGTAGGAAGTGCATTGCAATGATGGCATATGCAGTGCCAACCAATTAGATTTTTTTTTTTTTTTAATTATTTTATAACCTATACAAANTACCACACCAGTGCTAATTAAGTCAAATCATAGTTTCAGACCTCACTAATGAGTGAGTGAATGATGATGAAAAAATGAGAGTAAAAACTCTCAATTTATACAGTACCATGACCTAATTTCACTTTTAGGTCATAAAAAGGCTGACAAGGACAAAATACTAAAAATCATATTGTTTTACATTAAATGTTCAAAATTAAACCCTAATCAAGATAAAGAGAGATGTCATGCCCCTTTTAGGGTGACGTTATCCCCTTCTAGGGAAAATGCAGCATCCTGGAGAAAAACATTAGCCCTCCTTGGGCTTCTCCAACCTGCCACACGTGCCAACAGTGCCAAATCTGCCTCCCAAGACATCCACAAGGATGGATGACATCATGATCATCATGGGTGACGTCCAGGGCCTTCCAGGGTCAACATTACAATGGAGGAGGCACAACCCCCCTAGGTCAATCCCTGTCAGGGTGCCTCTGGTGGAACATCCTCCTCTTCTCTGATGCAAGTCCTATGACCATATCTGTCCTGTCACTGCCCCCTGATGGGGTCTCAACATCCATCTGGTGGGCTCCTCAGCCCCATGGAGGTCTGAACTGATCATCTCCCCATGTGTACTGGTCCAACATGGTACTTGTCCGTCGGGCATGATCCTGCACATCAACAACTACACCCTCCATGGGATCATAAGTCACATGGATCATAGCAATATCAATCACATCTCATCATCAATAATATTAAACATGTGCATAAAACCCCTATTATCCCAGTTAAAAGATCCAAGACATTATACAAGCCTGCAATACAAGTTTGGGGAAAGTGACAGGGCATCCTATTGGGCTAGTTTCCACTGGAAGAGGAAAGTTTCCGAAAGAGACTTCATCTAAGCCATACAAGTGGGTGATGTGGATAAGGGATGTCGAGACAAGTGGGTGCAATGAGAGCAGAGGGTGGAAATATTTACCTGTGGGTGCCTTTGTAGAAGGCGACCTGCACCTGTCCTATATGGAATTTTTTCCAAGCCCATTCATGCCTTTAATTCTTTATTCTTCATTCTTTTATTCTTTATTTCTTTTCTTCAAGAGGCTAATCAGGGGACACTTCCCTAGCGTGGTGACCAGTGGTGATAGCGTTACCCACAAGTACTTTCACATAAATGAGAAGGTTGGCTCATGATGAGACCCCCTTTCCCTGGTCATGCAACCAAGGGTCACTACCCTGGTGTGGTAACCAGTTGGTGGTAATGTCATACTTATAGGTACCCATGGACCTAACAGGCCACTCGTGATGAGACCCCCTATCCTCTGACTAGGTCTTGTTTTATTATTTTATGGGTCCCTCTTGTTTCTTGCTCAAAATCCTTTTATTTCTTTTTCGGGGATCCCTGGGAGAAGCATCTAGAGGTTTTATTATAAGGATTTTAACTTTTTCCAGCTTGCTTTTACCTTCTGGGCCTTTAGCCCCTTCTTCCCACTAGGTAAGGTGCAATCCTCAAATGATAGGTCAACCCAGTGCCTGTACAAGTGTAATGGGATAGGTGAGTGGGAAGCGAGATGAAAAAGTGGTGCTATGAAGGGAGTGGGTGATGGATTTTCAGAAATCCCCCCAATGGCAAACCAGAACCTACGGAAGCAGGCTTACTAGGACATCCTGTCAACCCCCCCAGACATGGTCAAGTGGGCAAGTGTAAGATCCAAGCATTTGATAGAAACAAAAGGAATTAAATGCACATATTCAAAAGTTTTGAAGATCAGAGTGACACATACCATGATACTCAGACTCATTACCTCATGGAGCAAGAACCATCTCTGGCACAAGACCAAGTCGATGGTGATGGATGTTGTTGTTGTTGGCAAGGTAGAGGCACTAAAAGGGAGAAAATCTGGGCCCTCCAGGGCCATTCTAAGAGTCGATCTGGCTCTCGGTACTCCATGTTGAGGACCTGTGGGCCTCGAGACATGATCTCCTAGTTATCCGTTAAAGTGGGGATAACAAGGCCAAAGTAAATGACATCCTATAAATAGTTTAGTTCTTCAAATTTTTTATCATCATTTGAGAAGAGGAATATAATGAAAATAACACTAGATTAATATCCAAACCCAATAGATACATAAATTGACAATCTTAAGGGAAAAAACTTAGTTACAACCAAAGTTGCCAAGTTCGGGTTTAAATTCAGATTTGAACTCAATATGATACGATAAAAATTCAAATGAAAAGTTTCAATTCTGAAAAAAATCGAGAGTATACATCTTGAAGACTAGATATATGTGCTTCCATTCCTAAAGTTAATTTCTTTTTTTTTGTAAGCAAGAAATTGGTATTACCTTCTAAAAGACTGAAAGTTTACAAGCACAAGATTCTTGAGCTTGGGACACCAATATTGGAAACCAACCTAAGCCCAAGCCCATATAGAAAAGTAATCATGCTCCGAGGAGCCAAAAGACTATAGATGTTCTATTGTGACTCTAGACCTGTAGCAAGCTATAAGAAAAAATGAAAGCATCCAAACAAGAAGGAAACTTGAAACAAGATCAACAGGTTTGTGTAGATGAACCATATTGAAAGTGCATACCAATTACTACACTGTGCGAGGGTCCTTGTCTTCAGGTTGGCCATCCATGTGACTTGACCATAGAGGAAAGGTAGATCCTGGTTGGAAGCTACCTAGGTTTCCATGTCCTAATCAATTCAAGCCTAGTCACGGTTGGAACAAAGAGCCAACAACATATCAACCTTGTGTTCCAGTTGCTCCATTCTATACTTCAAATCTGCAACCTCACTTCTAACCTCAAATATTAGATCCACGTAAGTCTTTGCGAGGTAAAATTTCTCAGTTGTGGTGTGATTATGGTCATCCACATGCTGAGGATTTGGGGCCTGAGAACTAGGGAAGTATTCCTTCATGGTCTCAGCCTCTTCGCATTGAACATCATCTTTTGAAGAAGGGGCCATGTCCAAGTGACTACTATTAATGTTCAAATGGAATCTCTCATGCTTGGAGATGGCACCATATTCCTCCCACTCAATATGACAACCCCAAGAGAATGCATACACCAGAACCTCCTTCTTATATAACCCCTTAGGTAGATATCCTCGATCATCATTCAAGATATGATCCTGAGTTGACTGAAGTTTTGTCCCCCTCACAAATTCACTTGTATATGGAACCAAGCCAACCTGTTGGCTGCTCCTTTGCTAACAAGAACCCCTACAAACTCTTCCTCATTCCCGTAGGTGTGGCATTGTGATGTGATGCAGGAGCACCGAGAGCATGGCTATCGGTATGTCAAAGACTCAAGATGAGAATTATAATGATGGTGATGTAGGGGGAGTAAAGGTGCATGTATGCATATTTTGACGGAATGGTTGATGAACCATGTAAGAGAAAGAGTTTCCTAGTGAATCGGTGGATACAACGGCTGAAGACCCATGTATTATGGTGGATGGTAATTTTTTATGTGGACTTCAACAACATTTATGTTTTGTAGGTACTTGCGAAGAAGATTGAAGATGACTGATAAAGAAGACCAAAGATCGAAGGATGAAGGTTAAACGATGACAAATGCAAAGATAGAGAAGGGACCAATATAATGAAAATACTCATTAAGGAAAAGAATCATTCCCACTTGTAATCATGAATAATAATATGATAATTGTAATAGGGTAGACTTATTATAGAAATTCTAGGTATGAATGAGAGATGGAGATAATTGAGTGAATATAGGAATGATGATTGTTGAGAGAATCATGGAGAGGTCATGGAGAGATTTTAGGAGATATTGTGGAGTTAGTTTAGTATATGGTTGAGATAATTAGCTAATTATGATGTATTTTTTATGTTCACCTATTTTTATATAAAGGGACCATTTCTATACTAAAGGTAACATACGAGAGTGATGATTTAATATAATTTCCCCTTCAGGGGTTTCTACTTTCTTGAGCAGAAGCTCGAACTGTCCCTTGCTTTTCTTTGTATATAGTTAGAGGTTTGTGTGTACTCGCAAATGCCTCTGCATTAATTGGTATCA
Organism: Picea sitchensis; assembly: GCA_010110895.2. Taxonomy (NCBI): domain Eukaryota; kingdom Viridiplantae; phylum Streptophyta; class Pinopsida; order Pinales; family Pinaceae; genus Picea; species Picea sitchensis. The sequence goes on along the minus strand of SNQJ01S0107652.1, from coordinate 12,110 downwards.
GAGCATAATGTTTGTAAGTATTAGAGTATGTTCATGTTGGTTGCATTCACTACTAGTGTTTGTAGGAGGAGAGAATATATTTATAGAGGAGACGATTCAAGATAAATCTATTCATCATTTGTGAAGGAGCTCTATTGAGTTCTAATTTTGGTTTGAGAAGACATATCTCTATACACAGATTGAAGTGAAGAAGTATTTTCAAAACAATATATGGGTATGACTCCAAATTTGATCCAATCGAGACTGCCTATAACCCTAGTGGTGAACTCAAGTATAATTCTTAGTGGAAGAGTTGTGTATCATGTCTTGGTTGCAACATCACGATAATCACCCTCATCACAAAATTCGTTGATATGATGGTCAGATCAGGCATGAGATATTTGTATTGAATGGTTTATCTCACCTTGTTTGAGAAAGTAGGAATTTGTATCCTCACCTTCAATAGTGTGTAGGAAGGAAGGTCGCATATCAACAAATGAAGTGGGTCACATCTTCAATTATTGCTCATTTTCATTGGAAAGTAGTGAGAGGACATCCTATCATTCTGAGATGCAAGTAGAATTGCAAGGAAATATGGCGAAGGTTTCAATAGAAGTGAGTCACCTGGAGAATGGAAACGTTTCAGAGCTTAATAGTTTTTACAATGATGGCTACATCAAACAAAAAGGAACATCATGGAAAGTAAGCACACATATTATCACAACAACCATAGGGTCTAGATTTTTCTCACTGGCATCGACAACAACTTAATTAGGATGAATTGTTGTCATGAGTTTGAAATTGCATGATCCGTAAACTCCTGAGGTGCAACTCAAGGAGATCCATGCAATAGAGAGGTTGCTAGGAGAGCAGGAAGATGCAAGGAAGCCATTTCTATGATTTTTAATATGCTTTGTTAAAGGCGTATGTGCTAAGGATTTAGATATCTAGAATATCACACTGCAAGTTCAAGATTTCAAATAAGAATGAAATCTAGTTGAATGTCTCAGCAAAGGGAATCACATCATTGCAACACAAAAAACCCACGACTAATTATTGTCATGTACGATTGATTTGTTGTTTTTTTTGGATGATGTGAAGGCTTTCTATGCTTGTGATTCTTCTCCATATAATATGATAAAATTTCAAGATAGAGAGGGTGTTAGGGACCTAACCTACCTAACCTCTCAAGTGGGTAGAATAATATATTTCCATGTAATAAAGGTTAATATTAATAAGGCCTAGCAATAAGGAGGAATAAGTCAATTGTAAGAAGACCTAATAGAATATTCCACTTCTAGAAGGATATTCCTCTAGATTGTTATTTTGGATAGATAGATTTAGTATAAATAAGAGTAGAGGGTATGAGAAGTTTTGTCTTGGAAAATTATTGTAATATATCTCTACTCTGCTGGAGGTTTCCCCCTCGAAGAGGCAAGCGAACATTGTTTCCTATCAATAAAGGTATAATTTTGGTGTTGTGGTTCCATATAATTTTTTGTTCCGTTGTTATATCTGCAATATTTTTGTATTCTATTGCTATCTTAGTATTATTCTTTGCATTATTTCTCTGTTCTACTAATATAATAAATCTGGTACCTTACAAGTGGTATCATAGCACTTTCCTCAACAGAAAATTGTGGGTTAATTTTTTTTCAGGGTAGAAACGTATTTTGACATCTTAAAGCTACAAATATCTATCGTTACGCGCATAAACCCACGGTAGAGGACTAATACACGAAAGAAATACAAGAGGTACCCAAGTGCACATCTGTTGGCCACCCTTGTAACCCATGTTGGTACCCCTTCGAGTGGTAGTGCATCAAACAACACCTGTATACAGATCGACCTAGATCTCCTAAAGGCCTTCGGAGATAAACTGATCAGTTGCCTGAATGCTATAGTGCCACCAATAACAACACTCGAGAATATACTCTCTAGTACCTGGGTAGTTGAGTAGTATGGCTAAGGCAATAGTCTAGCCTCCTTAGTTGGTTCCATGAGATATTAGGTCGAGTACTACTATTGGAACCCGCACGTAGATCAGAGAGCTATAGCACGGGGAAAATCCCTATCTGTAGAAACCCTGAATACCCTAACCCTTGGGACAGAAATAAAAATAGAATAGACAAGCTCTATTTCCATGCAACTATGCCTTCTGCATTCTAGTTGCGAAATTTCTACACATTTCTCCTTGTTAAGCATTTGGACATTTCATCACTGCAGTATTATTCAGCCTGGAGTATAACTCCCGTCGGCACAGTTATTTGGGACCTATCCCATTGGATTCCCCTTTTCTCCTTGATCACAGTCATTTTTAATCCTTTTTTTTCAGTGGACCCAAACCCTTCTTAGCTTCCCCAATTTTCCACATATTTCATTATGTTCCAATTCTCGCCCTAATCATCATGGTACCTATCACTTATAAGTCCTTTTTTGTGGCCCCACCCACAAATTTTTCCTTACTCGCACTTCCCCTCTCCAAATGGACACCACTCACAACCAAGACATGAAAGCTTCCATCAATCATGTGGAATCTGAGATTGCCTCTACCAATTCCTGCCTTGTAAAATTCGAGTCCCAAGTCGAGAACCAATTTAATACCCTCGAGTCTATTGTCAACCAGTTGTTGAACCGCCCTTCGGCTCCTTCCTCTTCAGACCAACCCAATGTTGTTGATTCCTCTCATTATTTTCATTTTCAATCCAACTAGTTTCAACGTGACCCTCATCTCTGTTACGAGGGAAAAACTCTCTATGGCCAAGGGTAAACCACAACATACAGGTATGATTGCAAAAATCAACTCAATTCCAATGTATGCTATATAAACTAATGTGCATGATAAGAAAGAGGCCTACCTCGATCCAACGTTCGATGATGTTCCACCATTGATCACTTCGACCCAAATATTTATACCCGCAACAAGTTCTCAACAAACAAGTAGAGCAAGTAAATAGTGATAATATAAAGGGGTTAGCACATTAGATAACATAATCCATTAATAAACATTACAAACATGCCCATGCATAATAATCATATATTTTCACGATACCAATAGGATGGGAAAAGAGTATTTCTATTAATAATTGATCAGCATAAGTGACAACATTACATACTTTCGTGTCGGCATGATTCGAAACCAAGAAACCAAGTTCCTTCCAAATGGGCCTCCACCACTTCGATCCTCCACCAAATGCAAGCTCATAGGAGAGAGACAATGAAGTTGTCTCAACAATCGAGAAAGAGCTTGGGGGTTGAACACTGTGTTCATACTTGAGGGACAAAGGGATGCAGACTCAATATGAAGTAATTTCTCCAGAGTAACTTTGCTCTCAAAGTTGAATGCTTTCTCCTCTATTCCATAACTCAGAATTGTGCTTTTATAGTCTTCAAAATGCAATTGTAGGGTCGAGTTGGAATGTTTCCAGTATGTGGAAGGCCAAGGATCAGAGATCTCCTGTCGTGACATGGAAACACGACTCCATTTTTGTATTTTTTGGCACAAATCCCGATGTACACAGGCTTTAGTGGAGCAGCCTACGTATACACATGTTGTATAGCAGATAGGGAGCGTATGTGTGGAAAAATGTGTATTTTTGGCTCTGGATTCATAAAAAATGGATGACAAGTCTGCATAGGGAAATGGAAAAAGGCCCTTTGTGTGAGATAACAATGGTGAGGCAAATATTTCTATAACAGTCTTCCCCACGTCGAGGTCAATAAATTTGATGGTTTCCATCCTATGGGTTGGGTCACTCAAATGGAGCATTATTTTTCTTTGCATGGTATTACTAATGAGTTGGCCAAACTTTGCTATTTTTCCTCTATCTAGATCCTGAATGATGGAAATGGTGGCAATGGCATAAAAATTCACATCAGGGGTATATTGCCTGGACCTAATTTGATGCAAAGCTCTATGACCTCTTTGACACTAATACCCACTATCTTGATCGTTTGACCAATTTGAAACAACCAGGCACATTGGAATACTTTATAACTACTTTTGAGCATTTGTCCTTTCAAACCAAGGGTATGTCAGATGCTTTCTTCTGTGAATTCTTTATCAGTGGCCTAAAGGATGAAATATGATCCCAGGTTCTCATGTCCCACCCTCAGACTTGGTTGGAAGCTACTAAACATGCTAAAGAGGCCCAACAAGTTGTTTTTTCCCAGAACAATAAACCATATTTTGTTCCTCACCCTTTACCCACTAATCCTAACCCCCATGTCACTCCCCTCAAGGTCTAGAAATTAACTAGGGATGAAATGGTTGAATGCCAACTGAAGGGTCTTTGTTATAATTGTGATGAAAAATATTTTCCAGGGCAGAAGTGTAAGTGACAAAAACTTTTTATGGCCATTTCCGAAGATGTTCTCAAGAAGAATGTGATAGTTCCACTTGCTAAAGAGCCCTCCCTTCCCGATGCTACCCAAGATCCCGTTGACCTACCTGAAGTTGAACCACTCATTTCCTTGCATGCCCTCACTGGCTTCTCTTCTCCACAAACACTCAAGATAATTGGCTATATTAAGAGTAGGAAGTTCATCATCCTTGTTGACAGTGGTAGCACCCACAATTTATTCATCGTCACATTTCCCAGGAAACCAATTGTTATATTCGTGTTGTCAATAATTTTCAAATCATGATAGCCAATGGTGGGTCCATGAAATGTGGTGGGCATTGTGAAAATGTATGTCTTCAAATTATACATTATCACCTAAAATCTCATATGTTTTCCATTGAAATGGGAAGTTGTGACATTGTGTTAGGTGATGAATGGTTACACACGTTGGGTCCCATTCTTATGGATTTTAAGGAATTAACCATGCAATTCCAACAGGAGGGACAAAGGTATCACTTCCAAGGTCTCACAGTTGGTTCTCCTGAGATCATCAGTTCCCATCGCATGGAAAATATCCTCAAGAAAGGCCACTCTGGTATTATTGCTCAACTCCATTCTATTCACGCAGTTGAGACACCCTATGTGCATCCTGACCTCAAAGATATTCTCTCCAAACACCAAGATATTTTTTCCAATCCTCAGGGACTTCCTCCTTCTTGTGGTATTCATGATCATTCAATACCCCTTGTTCCTGGTATTCTTCCACCTAATGTTCATCCTTATCGTCATCCATTTTCCCAAAAGAATAAAATTGAGAAAATAGTGCAGGAATTACTACAAGGGGGTGTTATCTGCCCTAGTCCTAGCCCTTATTCTTCTCCTATGACCATGGTACTTACGAAGAAGGTACTTGGCGCATGTGTCCCGAATTTCATGCCCTCAATAAACTCACCATCAAGGACAAGTTTCCCATTCATGTCATTGATGATCTCTTGGATGAGTTGAGTTCTGCTCAGTATTTCACTAAACTCAATTTGTGTTTTGGCTACCACTAGATACGTATAAAAGATGCTGACATCCCCAAGACTACCTTTTGAACTCATGAGGGTCACTATGAGTTCTTGCTCATTCCCTTTGGCCAGTGTAATGCCCCCTCCACCTTCCAAAGCCTCATGAATCATGTCTTCCATTTTATTTACAAGAAAGGTAAAGAAAATGTTGTTGTTGACGCTCTTTCTCTAAAATATGAAGATGAGGGGTCCCTATTCTCCCTACCTTTCATTGTACCAGATTGGCTCGAAGTTGTTCGCTGGGAATGGCTACACGATCCTAAAATTTCTCATCTAATCCAACAATTGCAAGCCAATTCTCCAGTTTCCCCAGGGTACTCTTGGTACAGTGATGAGCTTTGCTACAAAGGTCGTTTTTATTTAAGTAAACAATCACAACTTAAATCCGTGGTGCTTTATAAGCTTCGTGCTACTCCCACAACTGGGCACTCAGGGTTTACCAAAACCCATGACAGGGTCAAATATTCTTTTTTCTGGGATGGTATGAAAAAGGACGTTCTCACTTTTGTGGAAGAATGTGATGTCTGACAACGTAACAAGGGAGAAACCATCAAATCCCTTGGCACACTCCAACCGCTTCCGATTCAACCCGCTATTTCGAGGGACATCCCTATGGATTTCATTGTGGGATTACCTAAATCGGGAAATAAGTCAGTCATCATGGTGGTAGCTGATTGTCTTTCCAAGTATGCTCATTTATGTGATCTTCAACATCCATTTACTGCATCCACTATGGCTCAACTTTTCATGGATCATATATTCAAGCTTCATGGCATCGATCATTTTATTGTTTCTGATCGAGACCTCACTTTCACCAGCATTTTTTGGAAAGAATTGTTCAGGCTACAAGGCACCCAATTGCATCTCATCACCGCCTATCATCCCCAAATTGATGGTCAAACTAAAGTTTTCAACAAGTGTTTGGCGACTTATTTGACGTGTTTTTCCTCTGAAAGGAAAAATCAATGGACTCAATGGTTACCATTAGTTTAATGGTGGTACAACACTTCTTACCATACAACTACTCGCATGACTCCTTTTGAAGCAGTATATGGACAAAAACCACCTTTCGTTCTCCGCTACATTCCAGGTGTCTCGAAGGTTTGGGCGATTGAACAAACACTTACAGTTCAAGAAGATACTCTTCGTACCCTCAAAGAGAATTTGGTCATTGCTCAGAATCACATGAAGAAACAAGCCGATCAAGGTCTCTCAGAACGCCAATTCATTGAAGGAAACCAGGTATTTCTTCGAATGAAACCTTATAATAAAACTTCACTCAAGGTTGAACATTGTCAAAAACTGGCCCCCAATTTTTATGGTCCTTATATAGTTCTCAAGCATGTGGGACAGGTCGCCTATTAGTTAGCTTTGCCTAGTTCTTCTAAGCTCCATCCTATTTTTCATGTCTCTTTCTTAAAGAAGGTGATTGTAACTAAGTGTCAAACTCAAACCATCCTTCTCGAGTTGGATGAAGAAGGATCCATCTGGTTGCAACCACAAGCAGTTTTGTACCAGCGTGAGCATCGTCTTTGTCAGTGCACCATCAAGGAAGTGTTAGTCTAGTGGAAAGATACAAATCCCGCAGATGCCACCTGGGAGCCAACTACCACTCTGCAACAATTTCCTCATCTCACACCTTGAGGACAAGGCTGATTTTAGGGGGGAGGTAATGTTAGGGACCTAACCTACCTAACCCCTCAAGTGGGTAGAATAATGTATTTCCATGTAATAAAGGTCAATATTAATAAGGCCTAGCAATAAGGAGGAATACATGAATTGTAAGAAGACCTAATAGAAGCTTGCACTTCTAGAAGGATCTTCCTCTAGATTGTTCTTTTGGATAGATAGATTTAGTATAAATAAGAGTAGAGGGTATGAGAATTTTTGTCTTGGAAAATTATTGTAATAGAGCTCTTCTCTGTTGGAGGTTGCCCTCTTGAAGAGGCAAGTGAACATTGTTTCCTATCAATAAAGGTATAATTTTCCATATAATTTGTTGTTCTTAGCCTATGGCTTAACTTTACCAATCATTAAGTCTAAATTGTCACCTATATTTGTATTATTCATTTATGATATTAGTAATATTTCCTCAAGTGATGACTAATGAGTTAGTTAAGATTGCCTAGCCTAGTCATCATGCATGATTTTAGGATCTAGAGAAAATCTCTCTATGAGGTGGCATCACCCATTGGACTATAAATATGTAACATTGGAGTGAATACATTGTGTGTTGGCTAGTCAGCCTTTTCTGTCATGTTGTTGTTCTTGTTTATGTTTTATCAATTGGTATCAGAGCTATGGTGAAAATAGGATGAAAATATTCAGAGCCTCTTTAGTCTTAAGGGGCATGAGTGATCCTCTATGGTAGTAATTGTTCATAAGAACTTGGTTTAAGATCATGAGAGTGCTCCATGTGCCATTGGAAATTCTCACTTGATGATGACTATTAGTCCAACTGGCTATATGATTGATGCACTCGAGCTTCATGTGAAGGACACAAGGACAATGAATTCGGTAAATTGATTGTATCAATATTTTCATCCAAACTGAAATTTTGATGGTTGAATGAAATGAAATCATGAAGTTTAATGTAATCTATGCCTGAAATTGAGCACTTAAATTGATCATGGATCTCTTTGAACTGTTTGAAAACAACTCGCTGGAAATTAATTTGGTTGTTTGTGAAAGTTTTTTTTTAAGGTTGATGGTGTGAACATGGAACCACATGTTCCATAGCAATATACTATGAATCAGATCTTAATTTAATCAGTTGCAAGGTTTGATTCCAAATCTCATTGGTTTCAAATAGAGGTATTGAAATATTTGTGCAGATCTATTTTTATTTGTGGCATGGCATATCCGTTGCCACATATTTTTGTATAATCCCAATCATGAGGGCGTAGAGCAAAAGAAGGCGATTGAACATTCAAAGTGCAGGTTACAGATGATGAATTTCAGTTCAACGCCATTGCAGTCCAAAGCCATTGAATTATATTCCAAAGGAACCACACACTCATTCCCGATTTAATGAACTTACTGAAGTGACAAGCTACATCGTTCGAAGGAAAGGAAGTTGAAATCGCGGAGGCATTTTCTTCATTGTACCTAGAAATAGAAGAGAAACTCCGTGCATAGTCCATGCAATTGTTGGGCAAGGGGGGAAAGATATGTTAAGAAACAAATATGAAGGTGTGGATTGGATCTGATCTGTGATATGGACAACAATTGATGCAAATCTTCCCAAGTAAGAGAGAGCATGGGATCTGTCAACAGTAAAGAATCTCGCACAAGAGAAGCAATACTTCCCATATACATTTTGATATCTGTATAGAACTCTGCGATTTTGTGCGTAGAAGCTAGCTCATGTGGAGGTGTGTGCTTCAGATCATTGCGTATTTGGGTGGTGATACATTCTTGGATGCCTTTCTCTATGGTCAGAATTTATCAGATCACAAGAACAAATCCAACAATGATACCTAATCCCCCCCTTGAACTACTAGCAGTTTTCTGGCCTCATTGCTTCCATGAATGATATTCCATCCAACAATTATGGTAAATTCCTTTGATGTAGGGTGCGATCTGTGGAGGCACTAGAATTGAGGCACTGATCTCCCAGATCTCTGTGTGGAGGCTCTAGAATCGTGCTACTGATGGTATCGTGCTATATTAAATCTAGAGTGGAGTTCAGAGATCAACAGTGTCATTTAATCATCCTTTCATTGTTACCTCCATGGAGTTTAATTTTAGCTGATATATGTCTATCAGTTGCGACAGAAATGGAGATGGAGAAGCTACACATCAGACAACAAGTGTTGTTGGACCATTTGAGGCCTGCTCGTTTCCCCAAGGCTTCCACGGATATGTATTCTCAAGAAATTTCCGGTTCTAGGAATTGTTTGTGCAGTTTCCAAGTTTAAATTGTGTGAAGAACCTCGCATTGATCATCAGATGAAATCAATGATTCAGACCCAAAGTGAGATTAGGGTTTGAAATCGTGTTAAGTTGGCATATTCAGGATTTGAGAAATTTCTATATGGATTTCTTTGGAGTCTTCCAGCAACGAGGTCCTGATATTGTTATTCAATTTGGTAAGTATCACTTTGCCAATGCATAATTTCCTTTTCGGATGAAATTGAAGTCAAGAAACCCTTTGTTTGTGGGTATGCCAAGGGCACAGGTCTTGTAATATTCATTCTTTGTTGTAATATTCTGGAGATCAAAGTTTGTGTTGATAAAAAGGTGGAATCAAACTCATGGCAAGTTATTGAGGGGATGCCCCAATTGAATGGGGTTTGTTAGTTGTCTGGGAAATAACACATTCTCATAATGCACTAGGTACAGTCCTGATTTATATGAAATCGAGTGGGTGGTTTTCATATGAACTCTAGCGACAACAAAACCTTGATCCCAAAATCGTGGAGCTTTGACAATCGATTCAGGTCAACAACCCATGTGCCAAGAGAATATGAAAGAGGCGTTTGACATTGAATCCTTGTTTCTCTAACTTCTAATACATTTGGCCACAATTGTTGTACTAGCTTGTGTACAATTATGAAAACCATAGATCTGCTCCAAACTTGCCAAGTGGTGGTTTATTTAGATTGCTTATGGTAAATACGCTCAGTCTATACTCATTCACAAATCATTTTCAAGTTGTATTAATGTTTGTTGAATGGTAAGTTGAAAATGTGAGGAGCTTGGTATAGAATGAGAATTCATGTGCAGGGACAAAGAGGATTTTTTTTGTTTATGCCAATTCGATAGTGTATGGATTCAATGCAAAGATTGGGGCTTTTTAAACCAAATTTGTGTTGGGTTATTTAACCATTATACATGTTTATTATTGATCGTGTTTTGAACTTGGAGAACCTTTGACAAGATAAATTAGTTTGACAAGTATAGTTGAGGACTTGTGAAAGTGAAATTGAAGAAGCTTGAAGTCTAGTCTTAAAATCGACGAGGTTCGTGCAGTTGTTACAAAATTGAAATGGGGAAATTGAAGCTTGGTTGCCAAAACTTTGTAAAAAGGAGTTATAAAGTTCTTCTTATAAGTTGGGACATGAAGACCATTGAAGGCTTCTATTTGTATTGTGATCACAAGGGAATCCATAATAAAATGAAGTATTTTTGTTTGTGTCCTACATCCGCCCGAAATTGAATAAGGGGTTCTCAGGTACACCTTGAGTAGTGTGTTGTGGTGAAATTTTCATGCTTGTCTAACAAGTAAGTTTACTGTCTAGTTTTGACATAAACAAACTTACAATTTTTTGCAACACACATAAGCCCAAACACAATGTTACTCATGAACATGCATTCAAGCAAAAGTAATGCAAATCAAGCATAAAAAAGAATACTAAAGAAATGAACAAGTCAAGCTCGTAAGCAAAAGAGAACTAGACTTAAAAGCATTGACAACAAATTCAAGAGTAATTCAACTTCAGAATCGGGATTTATTGTAACTTGCAAATTGTCCCTTTGTAAGTTTACTTGTCTTTTTAAAATCAAGTTGAGCTGAATTGAATGTCATAAGATGCATTTTCGGCTAAGCCCGACACCCTAGAGTCATTTTGAGTCGTAATTGACAAGGTTGAGTGTTAAAACTCAAATCATTGTAAACATCACACTTTGGATGCATTTCCGATGGTAACCGACATCCTCAACTTCCTGGAAGCAAGTTCAAGCAAGGGAAGTACAAGGGAGCATGAAACAAAATCAAGTGAGCGTGAAGTTCAAGCGAGTGATTCAAGTGAGCAAGTTGCAGATAAGCCTTCTTCTGTCGAGTCAAAATTGTAATAAGGATCTACCTGCACAAGGAGACCTCTTTTAGTGTTTTGAAAATGGCTTGAAGTCTCAAATTATTAGAGTTATTAAACACTCTAATAAACACCATTGAAGACAACACAATGACATTGAACAAAGAAACTCTTCAATCAATGCTAACTTGTTTGCAAGTGATGCAAGCTAAAGTTAGACTTCTTCAATCTCTACCCCAACTATTGAATGATGAGTTGACTGATCTAAAAAATAAACAGCCATTGAAGTGTTCTGAACTAGTTTTTGTTCAGCACAACCCTCTCTATGATGATGAATATGATGATGATGATAATGTTTTTTATCAACAATCAATGAAGGAACAACACAGTGATACAACTTCAGAATCAGTTTCAGACGAAGTTGAATCTATTAATGAACCTACATTTCAAGAGTTTTCTTTTGATTTCAGTGAAGAAAACCTTTCAATGATGCATCAACATGCAGTAAATCTGCTTTCACACATTTCAAAGCAACAGGTTCATAATACTCTTTCCAAGCCCATTATTAGACATTGGGAAGAAATCATTTACAAAAAGAATAGAACAGGAATTGGATATGACAAGGAAGTTACCTTTCATATTCCTGATTATTCCAGACCAATCAAGTTCCAAAGTGCTAGATTCCTTCAAGAAGATTCACTTTCACCTATTCAAGTTCAGCATCAGAATGATAAGTACCAACATTGTAATCGAGTTGGTCACAAGGAGAATCAGTTTTTTGATCTCCATCCTTGCCAGCATTGTGGCAAGCATAACCATTCTTCAGACAGATGTTCAACACTGAAGAAACCTGCAAGATTGAAAATTCACACTGAGTGGATTGATCCTTAGCAGTGGTCATCAACAACCAAGCGATTATATAAGTCTTACCGTAGAATTCAATCTCGAGTAAAGACCAATCA
>SNQJ01S0107651.1:26948-45922 GCA_010110895.2 Picea sitchensis | reverse complement strand
GACTCCACAATCAAATACTACACTGGGGAGGATCCGGTTGACATAAAGATGAAAGGGCATAAGGGAAAATCTAGGTATCAGTTCATGAGCTTTCTTCATGAGCTTTTGTTGTTCTTTATCAGTTCATTTCTACTTTTCCCTTCACATATTAAGAGGATCATATTGTGTTTTTTTTATACGAATGATCATCAACCTACCTTTGTATATCCATCCTTGCAAGAGGAAAATTTGCAACTTCCTTATGTTGTTGATGTTGATCCTATATATTTACCTCAACCTATTCATAAAGATGATATTTACATTCAAATCCCTCCTGAATATGATTAGTCTTGTAACCTCGAGGAGATTTAAACTGATGCAAAACATTCTCAGATATCAATATCTTCAGTGACTATTGATCCTTCCAATCATCTTGTTAGTTCTCATGATCATCCCAGTGGTTTTCAAACAAGAATGAAAATGAATATGTTCAAGCCTTTAAGGCTACCATATCTCCTTCATCCTTATCCTCTTGATTGTCTTGAGTATCTTCCCCAGTTTTCTAGAGAGGATTATGTCACAGCTGAGAGGCATTTGGGGGCCTTTTAAATTTTTTTTTATCAATTCGAGATTATTCATGTTGATGTTACTATGAGGTTGTTCTCCAAAACATTTTTTAGAGATGTTGCAATATGGTTTAAGTATTTGAGAGTTGATTCCATTGGTTCTTGGATCGATTTGTCCAATTATTTTTCAAAGCATTGGGGTGAGAAAAAGTCTTGTGGTTTGTACCTCGCTTATTTTTATTCTTTGAGGAGAGGCAAAGACAAAGTCGTGTATCTCTTCAATTGAAGGTTATACGACATTTATCATGACGTGAATTTGGAGATTCGGCCTACAAATACTGCTGCCATGGTGTTCTATGTTATGGCTCAGTATCCAGACCTTGTCCTTCTCTTGAGAGAAAGGAAGTATTCATCATTAGCATGCTTATTTGAAGATTCCCAAGAAATTGAGGACAACATACATTCTTCCAAAAGAATTTGTGCTCCAACTTACTTTGAAAATATGCATACACATGAACAAGGGAACTGTCAGTATGTTTCAAATTTTGAGCAAGAAGGCAATGAGTATGAAGCAGATTTGGAACAACAACAAGGATGTAAGTATATGTCAGAATTGGAATCATATTATACAGTGTTTGCATATGTTTCTATGGACAGGTATGAATGTCAATTTGATGATCAATTTTCAAACCATTTTGAGCATGAGGTAATTGATGATTGCATAGATAATTACATGTTTATAGATGATCATAATCAATATGTTTCAAACATTTCTTTTCCATTATCTTATGATCATTATTCTGAAGAGGGAGTTGTTGCTACTAATTATCAAGATTTAATCACAATGGATCTACAAGGTTATCCGTTTTCAAGTAAAGAGACATTCATGGATGGACAACTATTTTTTGTGGATCAATATGTTTATGATTTTGGTTTCAAGGATCTGGTTGCAGCCTTGATGGAGTCATGTATTTCAGATCACTTGAAAATTTCATATTTCATTTACTCATCAACACTTACAAGTGAGTATGGTTTTACAAAGAATTTTCTATCACTGTTATTATACTTCATATTTTCTCTATTGATCAGTAAAAGAGACAAGATCATCCCAATTTTGAAATTACTTAAATGGATACTGTGGAAGTTCACCTTTACTTGATCAAGATGTATATCCATTTAGTGGTAGGTTAGTGTAGGAAATAAACTCATTTCCAATCATTTCCTTTCCTTCATTTTGCAGCAGAAGTAGCAGTTAGTTTGCTTGAATAAAGGCATGTTTTGAAGGTGTTCAAAGAATGGTTGCACAGTTGAATCCATAACCCAATGGAAAAGGCACACAGTCTTATAGGTTCTTGGAGCCTTGTAGTGAGGTCTCCATCCCAGTTGGATCCATATGTTATCACTCAAAATGCACTATTTAATTTTGAGCACTTTCATCAAATAGAAGCTAAATTTGTTAGTTTCCTAAGTCTTTTGCTAGTTTCTACAAGCTCTTGTCGCTTGACAAATTTTCATATTTTTGGCCAAGCTTGCTTTAAAACAAATATCTATTGTCACTTCACAAGATTTCAGATTTTTTTCCAAGCTTTCTTTCAAACAAATCTTTGTTGTCACTTGAAAAAATTTCAGATTTTTGGCCAAGCTTGCTTTCAAACAAATCTCAAAGTGTTCAATATTGATCGAAAACATGTGAGGAAAACACTTGCACAATGGAAAAAACAAGAGTTAGTATCAAAACAAAAATCATAACACAACATTAAGCAAGGTCAAAGGTTTTTATATATAGGGAATTTCTTATTTGATTCTGGGCAATTTTTGTAAATATGAGCAAAAATGTAATTTTAGGGGTTTTTAAAGCCAAAAGTTAATTTTTTACTCATTACAAAACTAAGCTTGTTTACAAAAATATTTCCTTAAAATCCAATCGGGCTGGAGGTCAAAGTATACAAATAGAGCGCAAGAATCAAACCATTGCCATCATGCAACACATAAGCTAGCACAGAGTGCCCAAGCACTAGGCACAAGTCACTTGGAAGAGGAAATCATGGGAGGGTGCCCTCTTGCTATATAATGTTGAAACATGTTGTATGCATTGGTGTATCTATATAGTAAGTAAATATTATCCTTGGTCAATGTGGTATAATTCAAGAGGTATAAAAACAAAACCCTAAAATCTAGTCGTGAAACAATGTATGAGTGACATATCATTGTTTGTTTAACATGTGTGAATCTTACAGATTGCAAGCTCGAGACCAGGTGTGATGGTAACATTAAATTTTTCATGCGTGGTGTTCTAATCATTTTATGTTTAGCATATTAAACATGTGTTCTTTAGAATCCGATTCATGGAATGTAAAGCTCAGTGATGTGTCTGTTTATAGAAATTATGAAGGTCATCTTCATGAGGATCGTGAGGGAGATATTGCTTCACCCGATAGGGATAACAAACTGTGGAATAAGCAGGTTCTTCTCAACATGTTTACAATACACAATGAGACACTCAATGTTTGGACACACTTGGTGGGATTCTTCATTTTTCGTTTCTTTACAACATATGCAGTTAGAAAGATACTAAAAAAAAAAATGTTGACAATCCATGGGATGCAGTAAAATCCATGAAGGTCGAGGGATTCTTTCTCGAGAGACCTTTTCTTCTATTTTTACCTGCTATGCAATGTTAAATAAGGAGAATGAGGTGATAATGACTTTGATATGATAGAGCATTATGGTTTCCCACAGGATGCTAGCGCTTTCAATTTCCTTCTTTGTTCTTTGTGCAAGCACTAAAAAACATCAAATCCATCGAGTTTATAGAAGTTGGGAGAAGAAAAAAGATGCAGTAAAATCTAAGAAGACTTTCAGTGAGATAATGTGAAGTTGCACTTGTTGCAGAACATTTGCCTTCATGAGATCAAGAAGAATACTAAAACACCTGGAGAATAGAGGAAAGTGATAAATTATTTAAATCTTCTTATGTAGCTTCCCCTGAAGATAGGATAGATCAATTAAGGCCATATTGGTATATAATAGATGCTCAGAAGAGGAAAATTTTTCTTGAAATCGGGCTGTAGGATCTCAAGGCTCATTGGGCATCATTCAAAGACAAATTAGCCTTGGATATCCTAAGCAAAGACATTATCATTTATCGAGAAAGTAAAACATGGAAACGCTAAGCGCCATATCATGCTTTAGAAGATTTGCTGTAGGGTAATGTTGACAATGGTGAGGCAGTTGTGCAATATGGAGGCCAAGGTTCTAGGAAAATTGCTCCCACTTCTTGAATGTTTGAGGATTATCAATGCCCACAAGTTTAGTTCCATGTTCAAGCACCAATGGTGAATGCAAAGATAAGGAAAGTTGTAAGATCTTAAATTTGTCTGAGGAAAATGCAGGAGGAGATCAAATGCATAGATGGAAAATTACTTCCATATTTTAAGGAATCATTTTCAACATTTCTAAGAATAAAGGCACAAGTGGCATAGCACCTCAAATTTTTAGATTCAAAGTACAAATCAGTTGCAACATTCCATATTTAGAGCGATGTAACTCCATCTTTTAAGGTAGATAAGACTCGACATATGGAAGACTTAAACCTAAATTTATAACAGTCAATCAGATCTTATTATTAAGGCAGTGAATCATTAATGATTGATTACAGATGGAAGAATATCACTAAGAGGATCATTCCAAATCTAAGGGGATTTGAATCCAGTTACAACAATACGAGACAACTTGCAGTCTGTTCCAGATTTATTTTATTTTTTCAAAATATTAATTGATTTTTCTTCCTAGAAATAAGAGACAGTTTGTTGACTGTATGGATATATATTTTTCATCACTTGTAATGAGTAGAGGTATGAACGTTGACCTTTGGGTTTCAAACAAGCTTTATGCATTGATATTTTAATAAGTATACATCTGAATTTGCAGTTTGAGTCTTTAAATAGACCTCCATGTTTTTTTTTTCTATTGTATCTGTGAATGAATTTGTAATTCATAGTGTCTTACTATTCATTTGATGATTGTTATAGGTCATTATTTCATTGCATTGATTGGTTGACATCACACATAAAAATTCCTTCTATAACTAACCATTCATAAATGCTCTTTAGTGTATATGAGTTTGTTGGTATATTACTGTTCTTCAGTTATTTTTAAAACTTATAACCATCTAGTTGGTTCAGTGAGGCCTTTATTTGTTGGAATGTATTCATTATTATATTGACCGAGGGAGGTTTGATAGTGCATGGTTTGATCTGCCTTGTCATTCTTTCATTCAAATCATTTTGTTGTGTTACCAAGATTGCTCCCCTTTACAGTTAGTGAGTGACTCTTGGAGTGATAACAGATGCAATGGACGATGACCTTTCAGAAACCCACCTAGTAGAAACCCATCCTATAGGGAGATCAACTTACTAGGTAATTATGTCACCTTTCCAGGTATGAACAAATCAAAGAGAATAATTTCCAAGAAAATGCTATGAAATGAAGGAGAATTCAATGAAACATATTCAAGTGCTTCAATAATCAGAGTGACACATACCACGATACCTGGACTCATTATCTTATAGAGACAGTCTTACTTCTACTTCAGGACGAGGCGGGTGGGATGGATATTGTTGCTTTATATAAATCAACACCACTGAAGAAAAGATGGGCCCTCTAGGGCCATTATTAAGTCATCCATCTCTCGACAATCTATGTCTAGGACCCGTGGTCCTTGAGACATGATCTCCTTAGTTATCCCTAGGTTAGGAGATAACATCCAACCCCAACTCGGCGACATGTTCTCACCGTAGAGTGCATGATAACCTCAACATTTCTGGTATGACATGTGCCTACTAAATCTCAACAAAATGGATAAGTAATCCTTAGGGCGGTGATATCACCCCTTGTTCATATATGATATAATAAAATAAAGAGAATCTCTAATCTAACACATGATCATGAGCATGCATATATACATAATGGAGAAATACAATATGAAAATGAAACTATAACTATGATAATATGATATGCAGATGGTATATACAATGGATGCAAATTCCTACTTAATCTAACTTACCTATACTTACCTGTGAAGTCAAGTCTCTGACCCTTGATGGGTTTTGAAGAATCATCCACTCACTGGTAATGGACGTTTTCTCCCTTCCAACATAGATAAATAATAAGCATCATTGACTAACTTCATTGTGATTCTAAAAGGTCCAAGCCAAAATTGTGCATTACCTTTAACATAATTAGGCTCACCTTTCTTAGTGTCTCGCATCCATATCGTATCTCCCTATTGATATTATTTTTCTTCAAACTTTGTTTTTTCATGTATAACCCTAGTGTATTGTCTTGAGGGAGGATGGTGGGATTCAACTGTAAGAACTTTTTTTTACTTGGTTTAATCAATAGATCATCATCCCCTTTCTTTAGTAACTTGACAGTTCCAACTTATTTGCTCAATCTCAGTTTTATTTTTACATAATGCAGAGTGTGGATATTAAACATTTGGGGTATAATACATAAAAAAGTAGAATGAAAATTTCTATGTTGAGCAAGCATTTGTATATGATCTAGAATGGTCAATGGACTAAATGACTACTACATAGTCATCATATAGTAGGCTGCCCATTTTTTGATTGTCAACACATAGAAGACTAGTAAAATTGTCTTGCAAGAATTTGACATCATGGACTGCACTCATTGTTTATGGTTAGTTACAAAATTGTTTTCTAGAAAAAGAAATCCCCTTGCAATTTATGTTTACACAAATTCTTATATATTGGTGCTTATCCTCCAATTTTGGGCATGTGAAAATAAGATTGAATGGTTTTCTTTGAAAAGGGAATGGACAGTCAAAGGAAATTATACAACACCCCAACATTTTGAAAATGCAGATGCAAAAGAAACGAAAATGAACAATGAATCTCAAAATTTGGAGCATGATATTTCAATGATATGTTTTCCAAAGGAATTTGACATTGATAATAAAGTGGAGTTAACTGTCATTGAAGATCAGTGTCTGAGAAAAGAATTACCTGATATACTTGCACCAAAACAAGATAGCATTAACATACATACACACAATGCAACAATAAGTGATAGTTTTATAAATTTACTTGCTTTTTCCCTTCACATAAATGGAAAGAGTGACATTGAAGCAAGTAATCAAAGAGTTGAAGTTCAAATTGAAGGAAATGGAAGATAAAATAAGATAATTTGACATTTTTACCTTTAAAATATACAAGTTTTCCAGGATATTCAAATCAAGGTCACACTTGGTTCATGAGCACTTTGAGAGGAAAAAGTGAAAAAGGAAATCCTGATCACTTTTATTTTCCATATGAGATCTCTGATGGTAGGATTATTTGTGTGTAGGGGAGGCATCCCACTGATGATTCCCATAATTATTATGGTCTTTCTTGGCCACTGTAATTGCCACCCAATTCAATTCTGCTTCTTGGTCTAACATTTGTTTCTCACAACTATTATGACTATGTGAATCCTTGGTACATCTTGACAACATTGTCAGGTTTTGAAAAATTCAAATTGGCATGAGGAAAATGAATGTAAAGTGACATAATGATTTGTTCTTTATCATAGGGAAGAGCCTGTAAAGACAATGGGCTCCTGGATTTCACACATCATGCATTCTTCTCTAGTTCATAGTGTAGAAGTATATTCCTTGGAATATGGTTATGGGCATGTTTTATTTGAAAAGACAGTAGCATACCATGAAGGATTTGCGCATATGTCTATAGATAAAAGGATTATGTACACTGTTATCCAAGGGAAGGTAGACAGGTACATGGAAATATATGTTTGAGGCAAAGTTCTCCCACTTGGATTTGTCAACAACTAGGGTAAGTTTTGAATAGTCCTTTTTCTTAAATAGTTTTAAGTCAAAATAATTCTTACAAAATCATAAAGAAAAACATGGTAGGGAAGCCAAACTATTAGAAATATTATGCATAGAAAAGGCCTACTTCACAAATAAGGTTTTCGGATTCCTATGTGTATTTTTACATTGGTTTATTTGAGACTTTGACATGATGTTTTACATGAAGTTGGACACACGATTGAGGGATGTTCAATAGTTGCATAGTTGGAAGATTTACTTGCATATAGAAGGTATAAACAATGAGTGGACATGGTCAAGGAAAGGAGTACAGGAAGAAAAGAGGTGGAGGCTTGATTATCCCCTTTACTAAACACTGTGGAGCCATGGATTTTAGGACAAGAAAAGAAGGTATGAAGCAAGTAAGTTGTAAAAACGTGTTTGATGCCAGAGGCAGAGATGAAGTGGATAACATATTGAAAACATGGATGTTTTTGTGTGGCATACCTTTTAATGTGGTTCCATTACTTTATTTTCATGGTGTGGTGATGGCCATTAATGATGGACCAAAAGGTTATAAGATCCTGGGTTACTAGAAAATGAGAACTATGTTTCTTTCTTAAGTTAGGGCCTTGATGGATAGGTGTTTAGAACCCATTCAATCCTCTTGGATAAATTGAAGAGTTAATATTTTGTTTGATGGGTGGAAAAAATCACACGAAGGCCATTAATGAACAACATTGCTTCCTTGCCTATGGTTTCCATGTTTATTTCTACTGAGAATTGTTTTGTTAAGGAGAGAAACAAAATGTAATAGAGAATGTTGGGTCTACTAATGTGGTTAAAGTCATCATTTCAAATGCACTGTTTTGCATAGTTACAAGGTAGGTTGTGGAGACTAGATGTAGGCCCATATTTTGTATTCCTTGCATATTCCATCCATTGAACTTGGCATTGAGAAATTGAACATTGACACACTATGGATATAGGAGCTCATAGGGAAATGCAAAGATCTATTCAATATCATCACAAACCACCACATGTTTCAAGAAATTTATAAGCTGAAAGTAGATGAGACATGCCATGACCCTGATTTCATCATGACAAGGAGTTTTTTCAAGGTCAAGTTGTCAATGCTTCATATGGTTCAATGAGGTGTGGGTTGTATGGAAAAAAAATTATTTAGAGAAGGCAATAATGATTCAAAATCTTGTTGTAAATGAAGATGATTGGAACAATATTTAATTTTTTCATTAGCTTCAAACAACCTTTGGTTTCTTTGAATCGGCAAGTTGAGACAGACAAGGCTTATTTAGTAAAGGTGTATAAATATATGGACACCATGATTGATAACATAATTGTTGTCATAATGAAATAGAATGAAATAAAAATCATGTAGTTGAAAACTTTATTGGTTGTGTGAGAACAATAATCATTGATAAGTGGGGGATAAGTTGAACACTCTGCAAATTTACCACATGCATTGATTCTGGAATATTATGATGAAGTCTACATTAATTCCAACAATGGGTAAATGAAAGTTACAAAAGTACAAGTAGGTGTGTACAAATTTAAAACCATCCATTACAAATATCTTTCCAAATCCCAGTGAGTCTGCATTATAATCTTTTCCTTAAAACATTAAATTTTATATTAAAATACAAACCCCATTTCCATGGATTGTAAAGTGTGAAAATACAAAATCTAGATAGAGTCAGGACTCCGAACTTGAAGACTTGCTCTTCCTGCTGAGACTTTATATGAATTGCCATGATAACCATTGCATGTCTATTTTCTAAATGCCAAAAGATCAGATTGATTTCTTAAATGACTAGCAATATAAATAACTAAGTGATTCATCGGTTTCCAATGAACAAATACATTGTAGGAAAAATAACAACTATGTTTGCCTCTTAATAAAAATTGCTATATAAAGTTATCACTTCATGCTACTATTTTTTTCCTTTCAATTTTGGTTTTAGTAATAATAACATTATTGTTGCATTGTACTCTCATTTAGATAGAATTAGGACTCCAGACTTGAAGACCTGCTCTACCTTCTGAGACATTCTATAAATTGTCATGATAACCATTGCATGTCTATTTTCCAAAGGTCAAAATACCAGACAGATTTCTTAACTAACTAGCAATATAAATAACTAAGTGATTCATCATTTTCCAATGAAAAAATACATTGCAGGAAAAATCACAGATATTTTTTACTCTTAAGAAAAATTGGTATATAATGTTAGGAGAAGCAAAGATTGAATATTATCTCTTATTGCTACTAATATTTTTTCCTCTTTTTTTTGGTTTTCAGTAAAATAACAAAATTGTTACATTATCGGTTTTTTTTTTTAATTTCTTAGTGGACATGTAACTGAGGTATATCTATAGAATATGAGGATATATATGGATCCAAATTAGTGGGAAGACATATATTATAGCATATGTGACCAATTTGTTCTAGTAATACCCTACAACAACCTTCCGAGTAACCCCCTTTATTGTGAGGTATTTGTTGTTTCATGTAGGTTTCATTCCTTTATTACAATACCTATTACTACAATGTGATTTATCACCATATGGATGGGTGTACTCTATCATACGATTAACCTCTTGAGAGTGTAAAAGAGCTAGAAATGACCACTAGAATCTTCTGTTACTGTAATAATTATAAACCAAGCATTCATGAAGAAAGTTGCTCCCTAAAATTAGATTGCACCAACAAATCATGGATGAACTGGATAAATAATGAACACCTATATAATAATAATGAGCACCTATGTTTCTAACTCACCGGATAAATAATGAGCACTTATACAAGAATAAATTCCCAGAGAGACTATTCCCAGTGTTTTCACCGATATCGAATCTCGTTTTAGACTATTTACCTCCCTACTAATTTGATTTGGGAAAAATATTATTGTTTCCATGTTCCTACACATCTCTTTGCCCCTCCCCTATCTATATATGGATCAACAAAAAAAAAGGTGGTTCAACTTAAGGACACCTCCCCTGTCTATTGTTGGATCAACAAAAACAAAAGGTGGTTTGAGTTAAGGCCAACCAGTGTGACCATTTACATATACATGGGAGAAATTGTTCCCATTGAAAGCCATGGGAAAAATTACTGACATAAACCCTTGAATCAAGGAAACCCTTAATTCGAGGATATGGGGGAGAAATGTTTTCCCCAAATCCTTGATTAGAGGATATGCAGGGTGATCCAATCACCAAAACAAATGGAATCCAAAAAATCGAGGCAAATTGAAACTTTTGTCATGAAATCGGGAGGGTGAACCCTCTTTACACTGGATTTTCCAAAAAAATTTTATGGGACAAATGATCTATCAGATGTATTGTTTAATTTGATATTTGGTCTAAAATTTTTAATTTAAAAAAAAAACTACTTTAATAAAAATTCTTCCCTTCAAAAATTTAAACCATAAAATTTTGCCCATGAGCAGAATTTTGCCCGTAAAATTATCTATGCTACTAAGATGCTTGCATTCTAAGGCCAATGCCTTGATTCTTTCGACTACACTCCTGACAGATTCTTCTCTTTGATCTTGCACTTCCTGCAGATTACTTAGCACTGCTTGCAATTCCAGTTCTGCTACTCTTTCTTGAAGCTGTTGAATGGCTTCAACGAGCTTCCCGACTTGGCTCTCAGTTGTTTCCTCTTCCATCTATGCCAATCCCAACACAGAGTGAATTTCTCTAGTGACTGCTTCTTTAACTCCAGTATTCTTCAGGAGCAGTTGATCTTTCTCTCTTTGGATCTATGCTCTATCCTCTGCAAAATTTTCCTGGAGGTCATATTTTTCTTGCTTAAATAGTCAACCCGATGTTGCTCTAGCGCTTCCTCCTTTTCTTGCTTCAGTGCCTTTGTGGCCTACTCTTTTTCTTCCTGGACTCAACGAAGGTGAGCCTCTGTAGAATATGATAATCTGCGTAGTTGGGAAGGCTCATCTCCTACTTCTATACCCCCTGATGACAATGACGCAGTGGACACTACGTGGCTCGAAAAAAGATCTTGTTGTACCCCTTTGAGCTCTGCCTCAATCTTGTCATACATTGTCTCTTGTTTTTTTTCGCTTCGCTCCAAGATGTCTTCTGAGGTATCTGATACATTTATGATGATAAGGTCAATATAATCCACCGCAAGTATAGTTTTTAATTGCGGCTTATTAGGTCGTGACTTCTTCCGTGCTGAGAGTTTCTTTGGAGAAACCTTTCTTTTCTTGGATGTCTCGGCCTCCGTAAGGGGATATTTAGGTAGTGTTCGTTCACCTTGTTCTTGCTTGTCTTATTCCCCTTCATCCTCTTATTGGTCTACTTCGTCACCTCCTCCTCGTTTTGGTGAGTCTGGTGTATTCTCCTCTGATGCATTGTTCATTTCCTGTACTTCTTTCTTCTTCTTCTTCTTTCTACTGCCTGGTCCATCATACTCTTCTCGGTTGAATACATGACTTCCGATGAGGTTTGGGTCAGAGAGTTTTGTCTTTTCGACTGGTACAAGGAATTCTGCAGGCCACTCCTTGGTGATTTCCTCCATATATTCCTTGGTGAGTTTGTAATAGGACTGAATCCCTTCCTTGTGTTCATCCCCACTCACACTGATGTAAATGAAGTGCCTGTCTATGCGAAAATTTGCTATTGGCCTGAACCTATGAAGTGTATTCGACGTCATGCGAGGGAAGGATTTAATGTCCCTCCTCAGCTGCAAGTAGTAGGTGTGGAAAACCACATTGGACTGCCATTTCTTTGCCATGTCGCTTGAATACCAGAGGATAGTGAACCCTGCAGCTAGTGGTTTGGAAGGCTCTACTTTAGGGAAGGTCGCTCCCGCTGACATCTCCCAAGCGACAAAAGAAACGAGAATCAACAACCAGCTGAAGTGAAATGCGTAGACCTGGTCTTATGCTTCATGGAAATATTTCTCCAACTGGTTGATGAGGTAGCTCACCTAGTTCATCTGCATTCCTTCAACGCATTTTCCTGTGAGGTCGATGAAAAACCTCGTGACTTGCGTTGGTCTGTTCTTCCTGAAGAGCTTACCAACGATCAACTAGCAAGATAGGCACACTTTACCATTTTGGATGGAGGCTACCTTGTATCTCTGCTTCCCATTCTCCACATCACCATACGTTTCCTTTATTCGCTGTGCTAGGGTGTGATCTATAGCCTTCCCTGGGTAAAAATCATGAGGGTCCGGTCCTTGCATGCTCAATTCGGTGATCCTGTGGATCAACGTCAAATCTATAGTGATGCATCTATCCAAACATATGTAACCACCATGGTAGCATGATAGGAGGAGCTTAACGCACATGTTAACCTCCTGATGCCTGCCGAAGTGTGGTATCTTCATTACATTAAGGATTGTTGATCTTGCAATTTCCATGTTCCATGGCTGGGGGATTATCTTTGGATTCTTCCTCATTGTCTTTGTCAAGTATTTATGTGGTGCGAGCATTCCATAATTCTTGCGATATCCTAAATTGAAATCATTGATCTTGAGCATCATAATTTGTCCTAACTGTGGTCTCACTACGTGTATCGCCTTCAAGAGGTACACAGTGATCAATGTATAGTCGAAGTCCCTTGGGAGGATATCATGACTAACCGCGCCATCCAGAGGTAGGTTGTAGTTGGGCAGGATCAACGGGATGAGCTTCACATTCACCAAGTCATCGCAATGCTTACTTATTTTTTTGTTGCAGTTTGGGATGGCCTAGATCAACGTTTAGTCGATGGGGATGCTTGCAATCCTCTCGTCGACAAGGCATGTACTCCTGCAGACATGACCTTCTCAACCATGATGTCTATTAGGATCTCTTCAATGGATTTCTCTACTGCGCTAAGGTCACCCAACATACATGCTCGAGATCAAATATCTCAGGTAGGTGGACAAGCACTCAAGTTAAGAAGAATGGGTGTTGAGGTGTCAATAAGCACAACGCAATAGTAGTCAGTTCTCTATGGGCTCAGATAATCACAATTCACAAAAATGTACCTAGTGAGACATTCAACAAGTTAAATAGATATTGTCATAACAGGCTCTTCCAACAGGTAGGGATGCCTCAATCAATACAATTCCAGCCATTATGGCACAGTCCCAAGGGTCCATTGGAGATCTTTCTGGAAATAACTGTGTTTCTAGCCGTTCTGGAGTGTCGTTCTAATGGTCGGGATGCCTCCAACGATCATATTGCTTCGCCATGGAGAAGTGTCAATCTGTGTTGTTCTGTTATTCCGAGGAGGTTCAAGTTCTACAAACCTTATTTCTATGAAGTCTTCTCTGGAACCTCCTGCAATTTATCTAGCTTTTCTTTATTCTTACTGAGCTTTCTTTCTTTATTTCCTGTGATCTGCGTCTCTAGATTCCTCTTTCCATTCTTGTTCTTATCTCCTCTTAGGATAGTAACTTCACATTGTTGAGGGTCTTTTATAGGGTTCGAGGGTAATAATTATTCTCTTATTGTTTCTGGAGTAGGTCCTCTAATTTCTTGCATGGATAGGTTCTTTGAGCCTTCTTTTGTTCTTTCAAATTCGATAGCCATATCTCTGGTCCTTAATTGATTTGACTTATCCTCATTTTATTCTATTAAGAACACTATTCTCCTAGCCATGAGATCCCTTAATTATTTCTTTTTCAGTTCTATAGCTTCCTCTTCTTCTTTCCTTTAGATCTGATATTTCTTAATCCAATCCCTACCTAACAGAAGTGCAAAAGGATCAATGTTCTCTACAAACTTAATGACCTCAAATTCTTCTTCTGTCAATGTTCCATGAGCACTCATAGGTACATGAGTAAGTCTTCCACATAGGGTTATCATATTTCCTTTAAACAATCCTATTACTTCCAATGAGGGAACCATAACATGATTTCCCAAAATTTCTCAAGTACTTTCTAGAATGATGTTCACCTGTGTTTCCTCATCCAGAACAAAGTCTATGTTGAAGTCTCCTATTCGTGTTTCTATGCACTCTTTCTCTTTTAAGATTTTTGATAAACTGATGTCTATGTGATCATTCAGTGTTTCTTTCATCTATAATAATATAGCCTCTGATTCTTTCTGGTTCTCTAGTGTATTTTTAGTATCTTGACCTTCCTCATGGTTTTATTATCTCATGCTCATCTTCTCAACTTTAGAAATCATTCTAGGGAAATACAAAACTTCATGTCTAGTAGCTTTACAACAAAGGAAAATAGGACCTGTACCAGGGCATTCCTTAGCAACATGTCTCGGTCTTCTGCAACTATAAAAAATATTTAGTCCTCTCTTCCTCTTAAACGATCCCCAACCTTTCTTGTACTGCACACTAGGATCATAGTGATGGACCTGCAAAAAATTCTTTCTAGGATCCTGCATCCACTTGTTAGAATAAAAATTCTTTCTATGCATAGGAATATCATATCTTTCACTATTTCTATTAGATCTATTCACATCAAATCTCTTTCTTCTAGTTATGCCCTAGATTTCAAACTAGGTCAAAATCTATCAAACATACCTAGATCCATTCTTTCGAAACAAAAATTTCCACTTATCATACCTTTATCGGAGCACAAAGCTTCAAGATATTACCACTTTTCTTCATATCAGACTTCTCTGCTTAGCACAGAGCTTCACAAGTCGAGTAGAGTATTGTGCACTAGAGAAACAGATCTATGCACAAAGATTTCTCTTTTCTTCAGTTCCCAACAATCATAGTTTCACGTCTCGACAACAGAACCATTTGGTGGCATAGGGGCATACCTAGGGTTCAACGCTTCAACAATGCACCAACAAAACCTTAACTACCAGCCCTTTTGGCAACCCCTGCGAAGAAGATGAAGTCTCACTCTAGGTAGAGGCAGGGGGGTTTCATGTCTCAAGTGTCTACAACCTAGCTGGGACACGGATCTGTGATCACAATATGTAACAGAGCACTTAGAAATTAACATTCATTAGTATTTAACCCTTATTCACATCACAAGTGAAAACCATGATCATAGAACAACACAATATTCAATAATATCTAAGCACATCTTAACCATTCAACACATAGCATCAAAAAAATCTAGCATTCATTCATGTTATTAAGCACTAAGATACTATATGAGACACATCTAACATATATAAATATTACAACACTAAGCATAAATCACATCAATCACACAAAGAAACCACAACATAGGATATATGTGGTTCACCCCCAATGTGGGGTTACGTCCACCAACTCTTTGTCTTCGTTATTATCTTCTTTCAATATTCTTACATGCATAGAGCCTCAAAACCAACTCCACATAGGACAGGAGATCTATGCTCACCTCGCCAGATCCTTGTTCCCTGAGTTAGGTCCAAGCACACAGACTTACACAGTCTGTGCACAAAGCACTACAAGTCACTTGCACTTAGCTCAACTAGTCTCTACATATAGTATGCACAAAGCACTCACAACTATTTTGACTTAGCACACTGGCCTATTAGGTCGAGTACTTCTTACATCACCTAGATATCTATTTATACATTACAAAAGGGGTCTAAGCATGGGTAAACACACACACCGACATCCCATACCCATTACATAAAACCTAAACCAAAAAAGCCTGCAAAAAGGGGCCAAGATCCCGTGATATCTGCTTCGCCTGGGTGATCCATCTTCGAACAGCCTATCGAAGTCCCAAAAATGGTCAAACACGACCAATGTTCTCCAAAACTTCGTTGAGGGCCAACAAAAGTCTAGCAGATGAAGAGAAAAAAAGTATTATCTTAAGTCCTTTACTCCTAGGGTTTGTCAAGAAAGCAATTTCATAATCTTTAACATGAATAAGAAAATGTACCATAACCATTCAAAATAAAATGAAAATTGCAGATTTACTTACTTCGCCAAGGAAAATCAAGCAATAAAACCCTATATTTCCAAGTAACTTCACCAAGAAATGATCCAAGTTGCAAATTTCAGCTTCCAAGACAAGTCTGCCTCCTTATTTCAACCAATAACTCCTGAAAAGGGTGAAAATTTCAGACCACACTTGTTGTGTGATGAATTTTTATGAAAAAATGAGAGTACTTTATCTCTATTTATATAAAACCAATGACCTTTAATTAATTTTAGGTCAAATAAAGGCTGACCTGGAAAAATTACATCAAAATTCAGTTTTTTACATAAATAAAATTAATTGACCCCTAAAATAATATCCAAGGGTAATGTCATTCCCTTCTAGGGTGGCATTGAGCCCCTAACGTGAAATGTTGGGCTCCAAATGCAGAACGTTTGGACTCCAAAGGCTATGGATGATGCCCACATGTGCCAATCAGCTCACAACTTCCCTCAAAGTGAAACCCTAGATCTAAATGCAATATAGGGTCATATGGGTGACGTCATGGGCTGCCAAAGGTCAATGTCCAGGTGGAAAAGAAATATACCCATCGGTCTAGGCCTGCCAGGTTGTCTCCAATGGAAACACCTTGATTTCCTCCTGGTGCAAATCTCTAATGTCTTATTTCCCCTTGCTCAGGTTACAATGTCCATCTATGGGATTTCAACCCCATAAAGGTCTGAGCTAATCATTCCCCCATGTGTACATCTCCACGAGGTAAGGTCCTACAACAACAACAAGTATGCCCTCCAAGGGTTCATAAGTCACAGGGATCATAACATGTAAATCACATCCAATAATTAAATTATCCAAACATGTGCATCAAACCCCCCTTTACGCAGACAAATGCTCAAATACGTTATGCAATTTAACAAGTCAGGTTTGGAAAAATATCTCAGGGTGTCCTATTGGGATAATCCTTCTTAAGTTTGTGGTTTTTCCCAGGTAAGAAACAATCCAGGTCATGTAAGTGTAGGAGGTGGCATGGGGTAGTGTTTGGGCACAGGGTGCAGTGATAACTGGGAAATGTAAATCTTATCTGTGGGTGCCTTTGTAGAGGGCAAGATGCACCTTGTCATGGATTCTATTATTCCCTATCTCGTTCATTTCCTTTTATTCTTAGCCTCATTTCTTTTGATTTTTTTTTTTTATGCTTCAAGGGAAGAGTTGAGGGGCATTGTCCTGACTTGGTGACCAGAGGTGAAAACGTTATCCACAAACATTTCACGGAGATGAAAAGGATGTCTCGTGATGAGTCTCCATTTCTCTTGGCTATGCCACAAAGAGACACTACCTTGGTTTGGTGACGAGATAGATGGTAGTGGCATACCACTACATGCCCATTATCATAATAGGTCGTCTTGTGATGAGACCTCTTATCCACCAACTAATACCTTGAGTGTTTATTTATCTTATAGGTTCCCTTTTCTTACTGAGAATCCTTTTACTATGTTCTCAAGAATCCCTGGGCGAATCATCTCAATTTTTTTCATCTTTGGCTTTTAACTCTTTCCAGCTACTTTTACCCTATGGGCCTTTATCCCCTTCTTCCCACAAGGCAAGGTACAACCCTTCCTAGTGTGGAAAATCCCAATTTCTAAACAAAGATAGGGGGAAGATGAGAGGAATAAATATGGAAAGTGGTAAGTATGGAGGGAACAGAAGATGACCTTTTAGAAACCCACCCAATAGAAACCCATCCTAAAGGAAGATCAACTTACTAGGGAATCATGTCACCTTTCCAGGTATGAACAAGTCAAAGAGCATAATT
Organism: Picea sitchensis; assembly: GCA_010110895.2. Classification (NCBI taxonomy): domain Eukaryota; kingdom Viridiplantae; phylum Streptophyta; class Pinopsida; order Pinales; family Pinaceae; genus Picea; species Picea sitchensis. The sequence goes on along the minus strand of SNQJ01S0107651.1, from coordinate 27,908 downwards.
TCGAAGAAAACATTATGAATTGAAGGAGAATTCAATGCAACATATTCAAGTGCTTCAACAATCAGAGTGACACATACCATGATACTGATACTCATTACCTTATGGATCAAAATGTACTACTACTTCAGGACCAAGCTGGTGGGATGGATATTTTTGTTGTTGATAAATGGGCACCACTGAATAAAATAGGGGCCCTCTGGGGCCATGCTTAATTCATCCAGCTCTTGACACTCCATGTCTAGGACCTGTGGGCCTCGAGACATGATCTCCTGATTTATCCCTAGCGTAGGGGATAATAATGACCTTTCTCAATCACTCGCTACCATGTCAGTTATGGAAGTACTTCAAACATTCCCTTCCCAACAAAAGACATTACTTTCAAAATTGGGGGCATTTGATCCAACCAACACCCATTTAATCACATTTGACCTTGAAAAGGCAGACCTATGACTTCCATCATTAGTCGCATTCCAGATTCTGGTAAAAATATGGAATATCATGATCCATCATTGCATCATATAAGAAGAAGCATCCACGCATCATGTCCAAATCATTTTGGAAACAACTTGGTTCACTTGAGTTGATCCCCTTCACCATCATGCTTAGATATTATGATGGTCACCCATCCCAACCAGGAGGCCTGTATCAAAATGTCATGGTTGAGTTAGGGGGGGAAATGATTTTCATCAACATCAAAGTCATTTGAACCCAATTGGATTATAATATCCTCTTAGGATAAATCTACATGTACGCTATGCATGCAATATATTCCTCAATATTTCTCACCATTCTCTTCTCCCATAATGGGAAAATTGTCACCATCGATCAGTTGACCCACCATGAACCCAACCAATCAGAACACATTGATAACATCATGCCACTGATCCACTCTTGCATCGACTTAGTCCCCATTATAGATGTTGGACCAGGATTATTTCAGGATCCATCTTTGAAGGGTAC
>SNQJ01S0107651.1:0-16308 GCA_010110895.2 Picea sitchensis | reverse complement strand
ATGAGTCCGAAATTAATATGTACAATCTTTTAACAACCTCTAAACATCATTTCTTTCTCAGATTTACAATTTGTTTGGAAACACAGTTTTCTTCTAGGGAAAAAGAAAACGTGGGGTTGAAATTTTGTTCAGTTCCCCAGTATGGTCGCCACTATGTTAACACTCTGTAAATTCTTAGAGGTTGTCAGAGTAGAAGAAATTTACAAGAGGTAACTTTACCCAACCACTTTGAAACTGGAATCTAGCCCTACTAGCTTCAGAGAGGGATCTCTTTGTATGATTTAGATATGTTTTAACTTTGAGATATTAGGCTAGTTATATAAAATAAAATAAGATTGAATGGTTTGTTGTTTTTGTTAAATTGGTTGAACGGGTTTCTTACGCCTCCATTGGGCTATGGGGTCTGTATTATAAAGATACAGATCAAAGCAAATACTAAAGATTATTTTCACAGGGCAAGATAATGCATTCAATGGATTCTTTAGCAATAAAGTGATGAATAGCAGAAAATATGAGAATATCAATTAAAGTAAAGAAGCATTTAAGAATTTCTTCACTGTAATATCAGAAAGATAAACATTAAGATCTTTCAAAGATGAAACATGGTATACAACGATAAATATTGCAACATGTGTTACTTTTAAAATATTAGATTAGAAAACAATATGACAACTGAGCGAGAAGAACATTTAACATAGAAAAGAAAAAATCACCAATGAATAACACGCGAGAATCCTGTGAAACGTCTCTTTGTATTACTGGAAGATATCTTGATAAAAATTACAGTCTTTTTAGCTTACAGGGCGTAAAGATCAACCCTCAGTACTTCAAAGTTCAAAGTATTTATAATCAAAATTACATACAATCCTGTCATTAAATATCAGGACGTGGAAAATCTAAATTTAGCTAACTAACTTAACAAGATACAAAAATTTAGGAAACTGTTTGATGATGTGTTGAAACTTCATGTTGATTTCTGGGGTGAACTGTTGGTGAGGCCTCTGCATGACCTCATCTGATTGGATAGCTGACTAGGCTTGGACACCTCATCACCTACTCAATTAGATTGCAAATCTCTTCCCATCGAAGGTGACTGGGAATGACGAATTTGAGTAATCTTCGGTATACTTCATCCATCTCTGTGTACTTGGAAAAAGTTGGCTTGATGATGAAGATGTACTGGATGTCATGTTGTATGTTGATGTCTGATTGTAAAGCATCTAAGAATGCCTTGCTTGTGATACTTCCTTGTATTCCTTAGAATTTCTAGCTATCTTTAGCCACAGTGGCTAGTTTCTTTTTATAATCGGCAAGCGTCATTAACTTGTCAATTATGACTCTTAAACCAAGAAGGCCTTTCTTCTGCAGAGCTTCAATCTTGCTGAAAAACCTTTGCACTCCTATGTCCATGGTATGGACCTTTTCCTCCAGTTGTAGCATCAATCCTCTTTTGGTCAGGACCCTCTTGACCTCAAGGATGGTCTCTGTCCTATCTTCAATTTTCAAATCCTCTAGCTCCTCTCTGGTTTTGGAATTCGAGAATTTGATGATCTCAGTGGCTTATGTGGGCATCTCTCCCAGTTCTTCTCTTATCTTCTCAATAGCCTACTTACTTATTTTCACTAGTTCATTTTGCTCGAACATGATCTGTACCATAGGCCATATCTCATTTATGGATTTGGTGATATCCATCCAAACACTTTCCTTGACCTCAGCAAGTGTTTTGCCTGCCACTGTTTTCTTCTGAAGCTGTTGCAATTCCTGTTTGAGCTTGTCTAACGTTTGTTTCTCCTTGGAGTAGCTGGTTTGGTAGGATGACTGGAGTTCCTAAAGATTCTCAATTTCCTTTTTTAGTCTACTAATCTCTGTCTCTTGCAAATTAATCTCTTCCATGGATTTCGCCAGTTCTAATGTCTTCTCTAGAGCTGTCAGTGGATTTGTTGAGGGAATTTTGGCCGCAAATATTGTGCTTACTCCTGTGAGTGGAAATGCGCTCATTGGAATGACTTCCATGGGCCTTGATTATTCCTTCTCTTTCACTATTTTTTCCAATTCTACTTCCATCTCCTTCAACTATGCATTCTGCTCCATGATCAGCTTGAGCATATCATCCTTTACCCATTCTATCTCAGCTATCTCCTTTGCCTGTGAATATTTTGTTGGTGGCAGTTTCAACTATTTCCTCGGAGATGCTATATCATCATTTTTCTTTTTAAGCATCTCCTCGACTGCTTTCACATTCGAGGGATCATACCCATTCTTGAGGAATAGTTCTTCCAACATCTTAATTATGTTATCCTTTGCAAAGGATCATATCTTTTCAAATTTCATCTTTGTCTGGACATTGCTCAGAGACACCTATAACTTAGAGGCAACAATAGAAGCATTTTCCAATGTGGAGGAAACCATTTCTCCAGTTTTCCTGTGCAGATCCATTTGATCAGCAGGATGCAAATCTTTAGTCTGAAGTTTGAATGTGGCCCTTTTGTAATCGATGATTACTTTCGGGTCTGGCACCTGTGCTTGCAAAAACGCTATGTGCATTCTACCCTTCTTAGTTTCGAATGAAGACAACAGTATTTGTTGTGCATTTGATGTTTTCTTCCAGAACTGAGCATAAGTACTGCTGGTCAGCGTCTGATTTTTCTTTTTGATCATATCATACTTCTCAAAAACACTCAACTTTGGTCCTACTTTGCTTGGCTGGTCTACTGGTGGAGAATCAATGGGATTCTTGGACAACACTATAGTCATGATCTATTTGCTTCTTGTACTAAGAATCGACTGATCATCTTTCATAGTCGAGGTGGATTGAATTCCGTTTTCACCAACCGTGTCAGGTGCATGATTGGTTTTTGGCCTCTTGGTATGTAATTGGAAATCTTCAGCCGAGACTTCAGTAATGGAAGGTGAAGTATCCTTACTGGGTATTTTCTCCTTAGGAACCTGTGGTGTAGTCATCTGTGAGACAGTGACCAAAGGGTCCTGCTATTCTATTTCAACCAGAGTGTTCGACTCCCATTCTGTTTGATTCGTGAATTTTTCTATCTCGGGCTTGGGTGTATGAACATATGGAATGTTTTTATTTTTAATCCTCATTTCTGAAATTATCCTGCATGGTTCATAGTGTCATATTAAACTAACAAAAAACTTCATTTCCTTCAACAGTTTGTTTGCTTCCTCCCCAGTGCCTCGGCTATTGCAGATGAAACATCCTATTTTCCATTTGATTCTAATTTTTTTCTTATTTTTCAAAGACACAAAATGTATGTCATCTGAGTTAATCATTTGCCTTATGTAATCCAGAGAAAATATCCTCATGGGTAGGTACTTCAATTTGTATGGAGCCAACTTGCATCCATAAACTTTGATCTCAGTGTAGTTTTGGTAAAGATACAAATCACCAGTTTTAGCAAGATTTGAGAGGTGTAAGATCCTCTCAATCTCCTCGTTTATTCTTGATTCGGGTCTGCCACTAAGCATGCTCACCACTGGATGGTAAAACTGCTCTATAAATTGTTTGAAACTGAATTCTGTAGAATTTTTCCTGAGTAGTGAAGTCCAAGATGTTACCGCCTGCGGCCTTCCGTCTTTGTCCATCTTTTTCATTGAGAAGGAGAATTTGTCCACTTGAAAGAAAGTGAACATGTAAGCTAGTATTGAGGAATACTGGAACATGCCCTCTGTGGAGAAATTTGAGAATTGTTCATGAATATTGTCCGATAGGAAAGTGTTGTAGTCAAATTGAGTGGTGGGTCTCTCATCGGTGGAGAAAATGGACAGTAAACCCAATATGGGTTCATACACCCATTGATCCAAAAAAATCCCAACAGAGCATAGAGCAACGATATGACCTGGTTTCCCTTCACTGAGGATAGGGAGGAAGGATACCGAGGATTTGTCTTGGGGAGCTGAGTGGCCTGTGGGAGAAAAAGCTCAAAAATATGAGCTCTTTGGGGGAATGATATTTCCTGGTATATTTCAGTGATGACTTCAAGATTGAAAGGGGATGCAGATTCAGCTCTGGGTGTCTACATCATCTGATCAATGGCTTTGGGTGTAATAAAAAATAGATTCTCTCCTGATGAAGATATCACGGCTCTCTTGTGGGGAATGTAGTGGGCCTAGCATTTGAGGGCAAATTTGGGAAAATGGTGAACCTGGGGAAAAAGATACAGGGGAAGGTTTGATTCCTAGAGCCCAATTTCATCACTCTGGTCCAGGAAAATGTCCTTTAGCCATGACTGTAAATCTGCGAAGTCGAATTTGCATCTGGTGTCTTAGATTAAATGACCTCTATCGGCCAAATGAATCCTGTCAAGATCGACAGGAGGCTGGAGGAAAGTATTTTCCTCAGCTTCTGCTTTCTTTGATTTTGGCACCATGACTATCAAAATACCTGCAAGTAAAAGAAAAATTTAGCGAGGAAGACTATGGCTTTGGACAGCTGACCAAAACATAGAGGAAATGAGGGAAAAATACTCTTTGGTGCAGCGACAGGGTAAATGATGGGGGAATTAAGGGTGAAGGTATTTTTGAGAAAATGGATACCTGTTGGGCATGGGAGATAGCTCAGCAAGCTAACAGATAGGTTAGCCTATAATAAATTTCCAATGGGTCATTTAGAGCATGAGATGGCAAGTGACAATGAATGACAAATACAACTGGGTGACATGGAGGGAGTTAATTGGGACTTGACCATGGTGAAGGGACTTGACCATGGTGAAGGGACTTGTAATGGGTGAACATAATGATAGAGTAATGAGATGTGATCTTTAGGGGAAAACGTGGAAGATGATGTCATGGGGTGACGGGGTATGTCAGAAAATGATGAGTGGTAAGTGATGGGAGTTAGGACCAATGGATTCTTTCCATGTAGAGATAAGGGATCACTAGAAAAACATTCCCTTCCGGACCCCCCCCCCCCACCGTTAAAGGTAGAACAATCAGGGGGGTCTAGAAAATCTTGTCAATCGTAGATCTGAGCATTGGCCTCTCAGCCATTCATTTGTGCGCTATCTTTAGTTTGTGAGTGTGAAATCATACCTCTTTTGAAAACTTAGGATAAGTGCATTATGTGGGTTTTCCCAAGCTTTCCCTATTTTTATCACCATGGGGGTTAAACATCAAACCTTTAATCCTCAAAGATATGGTTCAACATCGATCATCATGCTTGTTTTATTGAGATAAAGAAAACCACCCTATGCTCTAACCTAATTACCTATGACAATTAGCCTAGATTAAACTGTTGGACTAAGAAATTACTCTATCCTGGGGTTATTTGACCAAGATTAGGCAGTTTGGTCAAATTTATTCACTAGTTAACCTAAATCACTTGGCTAAGATTAAATAGTTTAGCCAAGCTTATTCACTACTCCTATCAACATCAATTTAAAAGAACTTGGCCATGCTTAAACTGTATGGACCAAATCATTGTTATTGCATCGGGCTCTATTGAATTTCTTTTATGCCCTCTTTTATTCTTTTTCTTTCTTTTCTTTTTCTTTTTTCAAATTATTTGCAGAATGGAAAAATCATTTGACAAACAAAGACACTAAGGTGATAACATTTCAGTCACTAGTTGATCCTATAAATTATAGGGTTATAACACCAGGTTTATCCCTTCCACCATAGCCTATGGCCCCATTATCACAATCAGGGGCTCACCCAATCACTCACCCAACCAATCCCATAGTTGATGGTAACATTACCACTACAGAACAAACCACCTTTGAAACAGGGGGCACTGCCACCAACCAACAAGGTACACATAAAAGTAAGGAACCCTCCCTCACTTACCCACCCCGCATACCACCTCCATGCGCCTTGTGCAACACTATTGGAAACCCTATCAATATCTACCCTGCTTTACTCGAGTTGCATAATATCATTCCAAAACCCATAAGTACATAACTACTACCCATGCCAACAGTACTATCGGCCTCACCAGAACCTTCTACCTCCAAACCTCCCAGTTTGAGAACCATACATGCTTGCACCATTTGTTCTCAATACGATCACTATACACACCGCTGCCCAGCCCTCCTTCAGTTTTGGGACACCTTAGCGACAACAATCCAAACCACATTACCTAAGTCATCCCAAATCATCTCATTTGTACAACCCATTATTGACATTTTATATATCTCTACGTCAGTGAACGATCGCATGTGATGCCCTTATGCGCTATGCTATCAACTGAACCATTACACATACCATTTTCCACTCATCATCGATAGACGAACATACTGGAGAGCCTCCCTCCCACCCATTACACCAAATGTACCATATTCCAATGGGCTGAAGAAATGCCCATGTTCAACAATACAAATGACACTGCGACACATTTTTTCTTCAACCATGTCATCTCTCGCTTCAGGGCCCCCCTACAGTCAGTCTATGACCATGGAAAGCACTTCAAGAATGAAGTATTCATAGAAGTTTTGACCAAGTTAGGATTCACCCATGAGTTTTCCTCACCCTATAACCCACAGTCTAATGGACAACTCAAGGTTGTCAATAAAGTGCTCAAAACTATGCTCCAACGCATCGTCAAACAAAACAAAACCAATTGGCACCATATGTTTTTTCCATATTTATGGGCATATCAGACAATTGTCAAAAACACCACTGGTTTCATACCCTTCCTCTTTTCCCACAACATCGAATCCATCCTCCCCTTCGAGTGTGAAATACCAACACTATGCACGACAATCAAACTCTTTCCCAATACACCACCCCTGGAGAAACGACTATTAGCTCTTGAATATTTTGATGAAGATCAATGAGCATCCTTAAAGAACAATGAAGAAACCAAAAAGTTGACCAAATCCACCTTTGATCACCAAGTTAACCTTCGTTCATTTACCAAATGTGACCTTGTCCTCGCCTACGATATTTCCCATGATACTCTCGGCCATGGAAAATTTGAATCCTATGGTTGGGAACCTGTGTCATCTACCATTTCCTTAGTAAGGGTGCTTACATATTAAGTCACCCTGGATGCACTAATCTCAAGGACCCAGTCAATGGGTTTTACTTGAATAAGTTTTACCTCTGAGTGTAACCACTTTACCTTATGTTTTGTTTCTTTCCTTGTCATTTTAAGTCTTTTTTACAAAAATATCTCTCATTATACAAGCCTAATTTAGTACCCTTGTGTCAACATATGAATTCTTTGTCTTCTTACCACATTGGGTATGTGGATGGAGCCAACCATTGGACTAAGAATCTTGCCTTGGCCGCCTGGGCCATTTACACTCTAGACCATGTGTTGCTCCACTCTATCGACATATTCCTCGGTTCGACCACTAATAACCAAGATGAATACATCGTCATCATTGGCCTTCTCTCAAAATATAGTCACCTTGGTATTCACCACCTCCATGTGCTGTCATATTCCCATGTCATCGTCCATCAATTGAACAATGTGTACAGTGTCCATGATCCATGTCTTTGTCGCAATTACCTGCAAGTCAAACTGCTACTTTGAAATTTTTAGTCAATCACATTCACTCATATATCTAGGAACCACAACTAGATGGAAGATCATATATCTAATCAAGTATTAGATTGGAATTTATCACACTAATCCACATGTTACATTCATCCATCACATAAAGAAAATGTACACAAAAAACAAACACATCTCATCAAATAAAAAACATGTATGTCCAAAACAAGTCTACTCATATATATAGGTCAATCATAAAAAATACATTTGTTTGGTACAAATACATATAAAAAATGCCTTAGCACCCTATCTAGGCCCTGTGATCACCCCTGTCTATAAACAAAATGGAGTGCATCAACTCCTACATCATCCTGCATCAAGTCATACCTACATCTATTCTATCTACCACCTAAGGTAACCCTAGCCATAGTACATCATCCCCGGTGGCTGGCACGCCCCAGGAGGAATATAAACCATCCTGATCCTCCCTTTCATAATATCTCTCGCCACTGATGCTTTGTTGGCACAGGGGAATACCTAGGGTTCAACGCTAAAACATCGCACCAAAAAAATCCTAACTACCAACCCTTTCGACAACACCTGTGAAGGAGATGAAGTCTCACATGAGGTAGAGGTAGGGATGGTTGCAAGACTGCTTTGTCTGCAACCTTAGTTGGGACACAGATATGTGATTGTAACACTTTAACAAAGCACTTAGCAATTATATTTCTTCAATATTCAACCTTAGTTTACAGTGCAAGTAAACCCTAATAAAAGAGTAGTGTAGTATTCACCTAGATCTAGTATATTCAAGAACTAAGCACATCAACATAGATTAGATCTAACATCCATTCAAATTATTCAACACTAATATTCCATAACAGATCCTTCTAAGCATATATTAGAGCACTAAGAATTTAACCATATAAAAAGAGGAAAACCATAAATCACAAAGAAAACACAACACAAGATATACATGGTTCACCCCCACCCTGGGGCTACGTCCAAAAACTCTTCATCTTCTTTATTAGCTTCTTTCAATATTCTTACATGCACAAATCCTCCAGATCAACTCTGCAGAGCATAGGAGATTTTCTCAGTCTTCGCTAGATCCTCCTTCCCCATGCTAGGTTACAAAACAAATCCTACATACATTTTCTTACAGTCACTTGCACTCAGACTTGTAAGTCTCACAAAGCATGCACAAAGCACTTACAACCACTACTTGCACTTAGCAGAACTTACAACTAACTGACTAACTGACTCCTTACATCGCCTAGTCTTATATTTATACAATACAAAATAGGGCCTAAACATGGGTAAACCCATGGGTCGACATTCCCATACCTGTTACATAAGCCCAAAACCCAAAAATCCCTAAAACAAGGCCGAGATCCTGTGATATCTGCTTCATCTTGCTCTCCGCTTTTGACATCCTATCGAAGTCCCAAAAATAAGTCGAATGTGACCAAGAATCCTCAAAACTTGGTCGAGGGCCAACATACCCCCAACACTCACCTGTGACTCATCCTGAGTCACTCTAATCTGGGTAGTTCCGCTTCAAAAGACTTGAACTTGGATCGAGATTCTTCGACCTATTGTTGTGATGCGGCCTCCTGCTCGACGAATTCTTGGATGACTGCTTCATTGACAGGTCCCTCTAACAATTGTTCAGATGCAGTGACGACTTGATCAAGTTTTTCTCCTTGGCTTTCAATCTATGAGAACAGTTGGCAAGCCTCATCCTATATAGGTTGGAGCCTATGAGTCACTTCCATGACTTTGTACTAAATGGTGTGGACCTATTGTTGGGCAGTGTGCTATTCTTGGGATCACTTCATTCTCTCAACTATTGATAGGGGATTCAACTGTGCCTATACTGTTTCTACTTGTTGCTTCGCCTCCTGGAGTTGTGACTCCAATGCCTTTAATTCAGGATCCTTAGTGAGTAGTTCATAAGTCTGGGCACTTCGATCACTTAATTGTTTACATTCCATAGTAAGCACCTTTATTCTCTCAATTGTGCTTCGAGCGGTTGCTTCTCTTTGATCTCGCACATCCTGCAGAGTGTTGGGCACGGTTCATAGCTATAAGACTATTATTCTTTGTTGTAGTTGTTGGATAGGTTTTGTGAGCTATGCTACTTGATTCTCTACTCGGTCATCTGCATTTGTCTCTAAGCCTGTCACAGAGCGAAGTGATCTATCGACTGCGTCTTTCACTTAAAGTTGTTCTATGAGCAACTGTTCTTTTTCTTGCTGAATTTGCGCTTTCGCCTCTTCAAACTTTGTCTGGAGAGCTACCTTCTCCTGCTCCATAACTCAATGTTGTTCTACGACTACTTCTTGCACTTGCTTCAAGGCCTGTGTGGATTTTTCTATTTCTTCTTGTGCATGACGAAGGTGAGCTTTGGTCGCATCAGCTAGTTTGCAGAGTTGGGATGGCTCATCTCCCAACTCTAGTTCTTCTAACATCAAGGGTGCAATGGATACTACGCGAATGGACTGAAGGGCCTGTTTTACCCCTCGTAGTTCAACCTCGATTCTGTTGTACATATCCTCCTTCTTGGCTTCATGTTTCTGCAAGATTTCCTGCAAGGTATCATTTACAGCTGCGATGATGAAGTCAAAGTCTCCTACAGTGAGCACAGTCTGCATATTAGTCAAGGTGGCTTTGGATTTCTTTCGGGAAGAGGTTTTTAGGGGAGAAACCTTCCTCTTCTTCAAGGGATCCACCTCACCTCTAGGTAGCATTACTTCACCTTGTTTCTTCTCATCTTCTTTTTCATTTATATCTTCTACTTCATCATCACCCCCTTGGCCAGGTGATACTGAAGTAGTCTCTTCCGATGCGCTTCTTAAGTGTTGGACTTCTTTGGTCTTCTTCCTTCTTCTCATTTCGGGTGTGTCATGTTTTTTTTGAGCAACCTCTGAGCTGTCAAGTTCAGGGTCAGACATCTCTGCAGGGTTAGTTGGGATAAGGAGGTTTGTTGATGATTCCTTAGTTATCTCCTCGAGGTTCTCTTCTATGAGCTTGTAGTACAACTGAAGATCCTCCTTATGCTCGTCTGCTCACATAGTGATATAGATGAAGTGCCAATCTGCACGGAAATTCATGAGGGGTTGGAACTGATGCAAGGTGTTTGGCATCATGTGAGGTTTAGATTCAATATCTCTCTTAAGTTGGAGATAATACGTATGAAATACCACATTCAAATGCCACTTTTTTCCCATATCTCTTGAGTATGAGAGTGTGGTGAACTTTGCAGGAAGTGGCTCTAACGGATCAATGTCTGGGAAGGTTGCACCTTTCGACATATCCCAAGTGATAAATGCGATGAGGATCAAGAGCCAGCTAAAGTAGAACTCATAGCCCTGATCTTGAGCTTCGTGACAGTCTAACTCTAGATGGTTGACCAAGTAGTTCGCCTAGTTCATCTATAGTCCTTCTACACACTTTCCGACGAGGTCAACAACAAATCCTGTGACCTGTGTAGGTCAATTCTTTCTCACGAGATTTCTTGCGATCAACTGGTAGGCTAGGTGCACTGCGTCGTTCTAGATGAAGCTACCTTGTAGCCTCATGTTCCCTTTTATACATTTCCATAAGTGTCTTTTATTCGCTATGCCAATGCATGATTTGTAGATTTTTCTGGGTAGAAGTCCTGCGAGTCGAGGCCCTGCATGATCAATCTAGTGATCCTATGGATCAACATCAGATCGACTATGATACGTCAATATAGCCATAGGTAGATGCCATGGTAACATGGGAGTAGGAGCTTAACACATGCATTAACTTCCTGGTGCCATCCAAAATGTGGTATTTTCATTACATTCAAAAAGGTGGACTGCGCGAGGTTCATCATCCATGGCTGGGGGATTATTTTCAAGTTCTTCGCCTTTGTCCTAGTCAAGTATTTGTAGAGGGTGAGTATACTATGATTCTTGCAGTCTCCTAGGTTGAAGTCATTGAACTTCAACATTGCGATCTTATCTTCCTACTTTCTAACTGCACGTATCCCCTTCGGGAGGTACGTAGTGACCAGGGTGTAATAAAAATCTCTCAACACACTATCACGACTCACTGTGTTGGCTAGAGGTGGGATGTAGTCAGGTAATATGGTTGGGATTAGATTCACATTTGCTAGGTCATATCTGTGCTTGGTTCTGTTTTTTGTTACAACTTGGAATGGTCCGGATCCGCAAGTGGTCGATGAAGAGGCTTTCACTCCTCTCATTGATGATGCTTGTACACTCACAGACATTACCCTTTCAAACATTACTCTTTCATTCATGAGTTCAATGAGTACCTTCTTCATAGAGTCTTCAACTGCACTAATTTCTTAGGACATACACACTCTTGGTTGAATATCTCGAGTTTGAAGAATAATTTCTCAATGCAACAGGATGGATGGTGATAGCTCGATGATCACTGCGTGAAATCAACTAATTTGTGGGCTGAGATAATCATGGTTGGAAAAAGTGTTCTCGGTGCAAGGCTCAACGAAATAAGTAGGTAACTAGGTAAACGATCTCTCCAACGGGTGAGAAGCCTTCAATAATTCAGTTATGTCCGTTAAGACGCAGTCCCAACGGTCTAAGGGATATCTTTATGACTATAAATGTCATTCTAACCATTCGGGACGTTGGTCTAATGGTTATACTGTTTCCAATGGCTATAATTCTTCGCCATGGTGAAGTGCCATGTGGTGTTGTTCTGCTATCCTGGCAAAGTTCCAATTTTGCAAATTTTCCTTTTGTGAAGTTCCCTCTAGAACCTTATGTAACTTTTCCATCTTTTTTCTCTTCTTACTTAGTTTTGTAGCCTTATTTCCAGTGATCTTCATCTTGATATTCCTCTTTCCATTATGATTCTTGTCTTCTTTTGGCATAGCAACTTTGCACTGTTGATATTCTTTCATAGGGTGCAAGGGAACTACTTATTCTCTATCTGGGGTAGGTGCTTTAGTCTCTTGTGATTCCTCTTGTGTTCTTCCAACTTCAACATCCATGGTTCTAAATAGCTTCGATCTATTCTCATGTTCTTCAATAAAGTGTGTGATCCTCCTATTCATGAAATCTTTCAACTCTTGCTTCTTCTTCTTTCCTTCTGGTCTGATCCCTTTCAATCCAAGGTTTTCCTAGTAATATAGCAAATGGGGCATTTTTCTAAATAAATTTAACAACCTCAAATTCTTCCTCTGTCGAAGTTCCATGAGCACTCATAGATATCTAGGTGAGATTTCCACATAGGATTATCATCTTTCCTCTAAATAATCCTATTCCTCCCAATGAAGGAATCATAGCAGTATTTCCTAAAGTTTCCCAAGTTCTTTATGTCATAATATTCACCTGTGTTTCTTCATCCATAACACAGTCAATGTCGAAGTCTCTTATTCTTTCTTCTGTGCATTCTTTTTCTTTGAAGATCTCTAATAAGATGATATTTCGGTGATCATTTAGGGTTTCATTTATTTGCATCAATACATCCTCTGATTTTTTCCGAGGTTCTTCCATTGTCTCAGTGTATTGATCTTTCTTAGGGTTTCTTGTCTCATATTCATTCTGTCAAGCTTAGCAATCATTCTAGGGAAATCCAAAACTTCATGATCTGTAGCTTTACAACAAAGACAACTAGGTCTTCTAATAGGGTATTCATTAGCCAGATGTCCCGGTCTTCTGCAACTATAAAAAAGGGTTAATCCTCATTTTCTTTTAAATGATCCCCAACCTTTCATGTACTGCGCACTAGGATCATGGTAGCTAACTTGCAAAAAATTATTTCTAGGATCCTGCATCCATTTGTTAGTCCATACATTCTTTCTATGCATAAGAATAACATATCTATCACTATTTTTATCAGATCTACTCATATCAAACCTTCTTTCATCTATCTATGCCCTACTTTTCAAGCTAGGACAAAATTTTTCAAACATACCTAGATCCATACTTTTGAAACAAAAAATTCCACTTATCTTACCTTTAACAAAGCACAAAGATTTTAGATATTACCACTTCTCTTTAGATAAGACTTATTTTCTTAGCACAAAAATTCATAAGTTAGGTAGGATGATGCGTACTAGGGAAATAGATCTATGCACAGAGGTTTCACAGTTTCAGGTCAGATCTTTGTACAAAGATCGTTTTTCCTCAGTTCCCAACAATCATAGTTTTAGGTCCCCAAAATGGAACCATTTGTTGGCACAGGGGTAGACCCAAGGTTCAATGCTAAAACAATGCACCAACAAAACCCTAACGACTGGCCCTTTCGGCAACACCTGCAAAGAAGATGAAGTCTCACCCGACGTAGAGGCAGGGGTGGTTGCATGACTCCAGTGTCTGCAACATTAGCTGGGACACAGATCTATGATTCTAACACTTTAACAGAGCACTTAGAAGTTATATTTCATCAATATTTAGCCTTATTTTATAGTGCGGCTAAACCTTAATAACAGAGTAACACGGTATTTACCTAGATCTAGTATATTCAAGCACTAAGCACATCAACATATATTAGATCTAACCTTCATTCACATTATTCAGCACTAAGCTACCATAACAAATCCTTATAAGAATATATTAGAGCACTAATCATTTAACCATATAAACAAGAGGACAACCATAAAGCAAAAAGAAAACACAACACAATATATACGTGGTTCACCCCCACCCTAGGGATACATCCACCAACTCTTCGTCTTCTTTATTAGCTTCTTTCAATCTTCTTACATGCATAGAGCCTCCAGATCAACTTCGCAGAGAATGGGAGATCTGCGCACTCTTCGCTAGATCCTCCTTCCCTACGCTAGGTTACAACACAAGGCCTACATACAGTCTCTTACAGTCACTTTCACTCATCCAGCTTGTAGGTCTCACACAGCATGCACAAAGAACTTACAACCATTACTTGCACTTAGCACAACTTACAACTGACTAACTGACTGACTCCTTCTTACATCGCCTAGTATTCTATTTATACATTACAAAATTAGGCCTAAACATGGGTAAACCCATGGGCCGACATTCCCATACTCGTTACATAAACCCAAAACCATAATCTCCACTTTGTTTTGCGCTCGGCCTTCGACAGTCTGTCGAAGTCCCAAAAATAGGTCAAACATGACCAAGGATCCTCAAAACTTGGTCGAGGGCCAACATGCCCATTGTATCACTGACCACCATCATAGTTCCCCACCAATACATATCTCTATGACACCCTATTCTCGAATCTACACTCACAGATCCTATGGAACCCCCTCCAATACACCCTCACCATGCCTCCAGAACTCCTCCATCTCCCAGACGTGAGCATTAGGATCTACTCTCCCATTGACATCATCTGGCCCTACCTCTACTGCATGAGTAGGGCCAACCCCAAGATCATCATAACTTTGTCGTCTCTGTACCTACCTCCCCTTGGCCTGCTAATATGCCATCCCCTGGGCCACATCTACCTCGTGACCAATGGGTCCCACATATGCATTACACAACTAACACAATTGTATCAGTACTATAAATATACACATATATAGGCAAAACAATCAAATACATAAATACAAATGCAGTAATAACTAATACTCACCTTGGCCATGCCAATCCACCCCAGGAGGAAGGCACATGTCCGAATGATGTCGATAGTCCATCCTATGATATGGAAACTCTTAGAAGACCTAGAGAGACTACCACCATACCCTCTCGAACAACGGGTTAAATTATTGATCTACCACACCTCCACTATGTCGAGGCATCAATGTTTCCCACCTCATCAGTCACAGATCCTGCACCACTGACATATCCAAAATAGCCTAAGGGCGTAAAAATACAACCCTCTCAAACATGAAATCATAGAGGAACAATCCAAAGGTAAACTCCCATCCCCTAACTACCACACACTAGTCTAGTTGTTCCATCAGACATGCCTGCATCAATCGGGCCCATGTGAACATATGACCATTCATGGCCCACTCAACAACTCCTATCTACGCCCTTAAAATGCATTGGGTCCTCAAAACCCCATATATCCTAACCACCATCACACATAATACTTGGAGCTCTAAGTCATTAATCAATTTGATGCTAATGGAGCCCCCATTCATCACAGCTGCCCCTGAGAAGTAGAAACTAACCAATGTCTCCTCATGTTGCCCTTCCGACATCCTCGGTTTCTCTGTTAGTGGATCCCCCCAGATCGAGAGACCAATGATAAAGAAGATATCTATATCTACAGTAATTCGTATATCATGCCCCCACACCATGAAACACTGACAGTCGGGTTGTCACATATGTACGATGAATTCTAAGAGGGGCTCCTTGGTATGGATCAATGTACAATCAAATAAGCATAGTAATCCTACCTGTGCCAAGTGTCACTTGACTTGAGCATCAGTGCCCATATCTCTCCTAAGAGACTCCCAGTCTCTCTCCCTCCATTGGAATGACATCCTATCTCTCGGACTGGTCACCTGCACCCACAATACAAGGTACCCTGTCAGTTCCTCATAATGAAATACTCCAAAAAAACATACAAACCTACCCCTGTGGTTTTTTTTCTAATAGTTGGGCACAATTGCGTAACTGTTTCATGAACAAATACACTCATCCGCTCAATTTTTTCATACATAGTCAAACTTATCTGCATGATTGTTCACCAAACAGTCGCGCTTATCCACACGGGTGTTTGCCAAACAATCACATGGCACCTACTTCTCAAATAGTTGTGCACATCTGTGTGACTGATCTTCCCACATTCACGTGATTTTTAGTCAAACATGATAAATCATAAAGAATAACAACAACAATTGATAAATCATAAACAAGAACAACAACATGGCGGAAAAGGCATAATAGCCAACACAC
>SNQJ01S0107650.1:0-29730 GCA_010110895.2 Picea sitchensis | reverse complement strand
CCTCCTTTTACCCCACTTAAATGTTCAAGTACAAGATGATTCAAAATGAAAATGTCTCCTTGGTATATATAGGAGACTATGAGGTATAATTACAACTAATGGCTTAAAGCCGACATAAATAAAATAACATTACTAATCTAATATGCCCTAATTAAGGGGTAATAAATAACATTACTAATCTAATATGCCCCAATTAAGGGGTAATGAGCCAATATTAGGGCTTAACAAAATATGGTGGTTGATGCCCTTAGTAAAAGTGTGAAAATGATTCACCTGGAAGCAGTAAGCACTTGTGAAATGGATGTCAAGGAGACAGTCAAGAGTGCACAAGAAACCTATGCATTCTTCGAGACTGTAAAATTGTACTTAAAACAAGATCCCATAGGGTTGAAGTACGAAGGTTATCGAATGTTGAATGATGGCCTGCTAACTTACAAAGGTAGTTTGTATATCCTGAATTTTGACGACTTGAAGAGGTTCATGATGGATGAACTACACAAAAGACCATATACTGGTCATCCTAGTTATCAAAAAATGATCATGACCACTAGGAAACTATTTTATTGGCCAGGATTGAAGAAGGGCATAGCTGATTACTTTGCTAAATGTATAGAATGTCATAAGGTTAAGGAAGAACACCGACATCCACTAGGGTTGTTGCTTCCCCTACCATTTCCAGAATGGAAATGGGAAACCATATCCATGGATTTCATCACTGGAATATGAAAATCGGCCAAGTAGGATGATGCCATCATTGTAGTGGTGGAAAAATTGAGCAAGGTTGTTGACTTTGTTCCCATCATGTCAACTTGCAAGAAAAACTATATTGCCATTACCTTCATGAAAGAAATATTTCGGCTGCATGACATGCCTAAGGATATCATATCTGATAGAGATATGAAATTTACTTCAATCTTTTGAAAATATTTAATGGTTGGTTTTGATACTAAATTGTTGTTTAACACAGTCTATCACCCTCAAACTAATTATGGACAGACATAGAAGGTAAACCAATTATTAGAGGACATGTTAAGGATGCATGTGATGCATCAAACTAAGAAGTGGGAAAAATACCTGCCACTGGAAGAGTTTTCCAACAACAATGGCTATCAAGATTAATTGAAGATGATCCCTTTTGAAGCCCTCTATGGTAGACAGTGAAAGATTCCAATCATCTCGAATGATCCAGTAGATAGAATTACAATCGGGCCACACATGATGAAATAAATGGAACAAAAAGTAATTCGGATAAAATAGAATATGAAAATAGCACAAGATTGACAGAAAAGCTATGCAGATAGGAAGAGGACTCCTAGAGAGTTTAAAACAGGGGATAATGTGTATCTCTGAGTTAGACCTAGGAGAATATCCTTGAGAATGGGATCTTGTGCCATGTTTTCACCTCATTATTGTGGACCCTTTGAAATTTTGGATAGAGTGGGACCTATAGCCTATAGTCTAGCACTCCCTCCCATAGTGAAGGCACGTGATGTTTTCCATGTTTCGTTATTAAAGAAATATGTACATGATTTTAATCATATTATTGATTGGTCTGTGATTTAGGTGAAACCAGAGGGAGAATTCCTACCATAACTTCAATGCATAATAGACAGGAAGGAGACCCCACACAGGAACAGAACCATTGCACAAGTCAAGGTGCATTGGAAACACTTTGGCCCAAATGAGGCTACATGGGAAATGTAGGATGTCATGAGACATGCATATCCATTTTTGTTTACTTATATACATACAGAGAAGATCAGTGGATAGAACATCGAGGATGATGTTCCTTTAAGGAGGAGGGGATTGTAATACCCCTGTTTCCCCAAGTTTATAAATATAACTATAACTAGACAAGAGACTATGGAAGGCTAGATATGTGTGAATGTTTGATTTGATGAACCTTTGTATAAAAGTTCAATGTATGTATTTTTTGTTATTAATAGAAAATGGATAAGTGTTTCATAATTTCTAAAAGGGGGGTTTTCTAAGATAGACCATGGATGGTATGAGAGATATGGTGAGGGGAACTAGAAATGGTTGAGATGACCCCCCACCAAACTAGTACCTTACTGGAATTAATGGTTCATACCTAGAATAGTTCTCTGACCCATAAATGAATTACCAGTCAGAGTGGTAGCTGGAAGAGTCCTCCTCAAGAGTTAATAAGGATATGGGGTAGAGAACCCATTGGAAAGACTTCCAGACCTAACCACGAGCTAGGGATTCAGACCCACACAACCTTTCTGAGGAAGGAAAGAAATAAATAACTCGTGGGAAGAGACAGATCTACGAAGAAGAGAGCAGATTCAAAAGACCAATATCGAGAAGAAAAATGAATTCTTGTAGCTCTCTGGTTCGATGCAGAACTGAGAAATAATCCCATTATGGGTGCAAGAAGTGGATGGAAAGGTTTTTTGTTCAAGATGATAAACGGGGCTGATGAGTGACTATGGAAGAACTCGTGCAGACCTCCTTTCTTGGTACAGAGAAAATTGGTGGTCAAGATCCTGTGGGAGGAGGAGAGTAACCTTCACCCCTGACTGTCACTGAGTAAGAAAAAAGAGTCTCTCTTAGAGCATCATGGTTGTTGATTTTTCAATATGTTAGGTTAAGCATGAATTTTATTCCATTTTATCATTTAACCATAACCATAAATGTTGTAGCAACCAAGATCACAAGAAGAAGCACCATGCACAAGAACACAAAATGTATCATGGGAAACCCTTCTCAACAAGGGAATAAAACCCAACCAAATCCTTTTCTATATTCTTCAAGAGAAATACCTTCACCACCAAGAAATACCTACCACACAAGAGGGTGTTCAAACCCTATAACTCTAGCGCACAAGAGAGGTGCGCACATTTTCCCAAAGAAGTGTACTTGCTGAAATTTCCAAACTCACAAGAAGGATATGATTCCATAATTGTGAATCTTCCTTTACTTATATTAGACTTGTCCTATCAACAGAAGTATNATAACTCTAGCGCACAAGAGAGGTGCGCACATTTTCCCAAAGAAGTGTACTTGCTGAAATTTCCAAACTCACAAGAAGGATATGATTCCATAATTGTGAATCTTCCTTTACTTATATTAGACTTGTCCTATCAACAGAAGTATATATTGGATCAACAGGGCTGATCTCTTCTAAGTCATATTATAATAATAATTATTATTATTATTATTATTATTATTATTATTAGCTAGATTAATTATCTTTTACATTTATTATTACTCATATTAAGGTGGGGTCGACCTGTACCCTTTACATAACAATTAAGGTTACAGTAAGATTTGACTCTTGAACAATATATAGCAAAGGATTTGATACACCCACTAGTTCTCATCCACTAGGGGAACATCCATAGGGATGTCATAGCTCTGATTCATTGCATTACACAGAAGAACCAGATCTTCACACTTTCACGTGTGCTTGTCCGCAGGAACGTCCACTCTACAGATCTTCTTTCCCACTGCCTAACACAGGAGAATCATCTGGAGTCTTCTCGTCAACTCTGCTACTCATAGGAGGCTAATACATCATCTTCATTTTTGTTCACATGACGATGCACCCAACACTTTGGGATTTCACGCCTTCACCTTGTGCCCAGACACAGGCACATCTAACTCAACAGATCGCCTTTCCCAATAAATAATCATCTAAATTTATTCTCACTCTTTGAATGGAGGAGGTCATATTTACGTTCCTATCTATGTCTCAGGCAGGAACCACGCATCCTTCTTAGGGGATTTCTCTTAGGTTTGTAAGCTGAGAGAAAGACTCACATAGCTACAATGATCCACATCTCACAGGTTTGTAAGTTGGAGAATGTCTCACATAGTTGCAATAATCAACACTCCCTCTCAGCTAGGGAGGCATTATTTATCATGCCAAGTCTCACATGGATGTATTTTGAATTTTGTCTTGGCTGGAGTTATCGACACTCCCTCTCAACTAGGGAGCCATTCTTCATAAATTTAATTTAGTGAAGATATCTGCAATCGACTCATGTGTAGGAAGATACTTCATGTGTATGATTTTCCTCTGCATCATATCTCTAATATAAGGATATTTCATCTCATCGTATTTCGATCCATCAGGAAACACTAGGTTCTCAAGAAGCTTTAATCACGGATCTTGGTTATCATCATAGGATCCATCTCATTGTCAAGTGAATCTGTTAGAATATTGTGAAACCACATTGCTTCACAGACTCGATGTTATATACTGTGTCTCTGTGGTACTCAAGGCTACATAGTTTTATTTCCTGTTGCATTAGGAAACCATGGAAAACTTCATGATAAAACATCAGTTAGATGTGTTTTTTGTTTTTTGGTTTACTATACTTTCTGCTCAATCTAAATCAACATATCCTGCAAACTCAAGTTCATACTATAGGCATATCTCAGGCCATATCCAAATTTGTTTTTTATATATCTCAATACATGTTTTGTTATTGTCTAGTGATTCTGTCTTGGTTGACTCATTGAATGACCAAGCACATTCACTGCATTGCATGAATCAAGTCTGGTGTTAACCAGATACATTAGTGATCCAATCAGTTGTGGATCAGTCTCGTCTGAATCATCATCAATGTTCTTCTTTAAATCCATCACAGTGGATTTTGCATTCTGTCATACTAAACTTCTTTAATATTTTCACTGTATATTTTCCTTGTCTTAGGAAAATCTTATCAGTCCTATGTCATACTTCTTGTCCCAAGAAGTAGTGCATCATACTCATATTCTTCATCTCAAATTTAGAAGTCAAGAATTACTTGTATACAACAACAACACTTTCTAAATGAGTCATCAGGATCAGGCTCTCGTCACCAACAATGTAATGATATAGGTTTGGATCAACAACACTCTTGCTGAAATCCAAACTCATCAAGAATCTATATATCTAATATAGTTTCCAACTCATGGATGGTAGTACGAATGGAAGTGTATCGGGTTCACTGGGTCAAGTGTCTCATCATAGAAAACTCCCTTTGTTTATGAGAAACCTCTGGCTATAGAATTCGTTTTGTATTTCTCGACACTTCCATCAACTGCATGCTTGATCTTATAGATCCACTTTAACAAACTTCCCTTCTGGTCCCTAAATAATATCGTATACATCATTATTTAAGATATATTGGTATTCTTTTGTTATGGCATATTTCCATACTTGTTCTCTTGTTGCTTCTCTAAGACAAGGAGGCTCAATGTCAATGAAGTGGCTCATGACTGAAGGATAGCTTGAAAATGTCTTTCTCTTTCTCAGGATGTGCCTTGAGAGGCTTGTATGTTTCTCTGCCTCTTGCAGAGTGAGTCTAGGTAGGCCTTTTATGCCCTACTGCAATATTTCTGAACATATCAACTTGGAGAAACTGGATCAACTGGAATAATGTATGTCTCCCTCAGAATTGTTGAAGGGGGAGAATGGTATTTGTCTTACTGTCAATCTCCATCTAATATTTTCTGGATCTTTGAAAGGCTTTCTCTCTTACAGGGAAAATGTTTCTTCTTGTTCTTGTATGATGAACAAATTAAATATGGTTTGGACTCTTGTACTAGGGATAATGGTCCAAATCTTTGAGATCTCGTGTACTAGGAATAATATCCTTCATTTATTTGAAAAAAGAAATCAACTATAAAATTAGAGAGCAATTGATTTACCTAGTTATAGTCATGTCCTTTTAGAGGAAGTACTTCTCCTCTCTCTTCTCTTCACTCTTTTTAGGTGAATCTGGATTAATGTCAGCGGTGGAAGCATATTGTCTTCCCTTCTTCCTGGTTGGACAGTTCCTTGCAATGTGTCCATACTTGTCACATCTGAAGCACTGAATTTATGAAACATCTCTTCTTGGATTGGATGAATACTTTTCACCTTTAAATGTTTTCCTAAAATTTCTTTTGAAATTTCATCTCTTCTTTGTATGAAGTGCTAAGGAATCCTCCACTCCTCTATTTCTAAGTCTAAGTTCTTCTTGAGTGAAATATGTCCATAGATGCTCAAAGGTTGGTAGAGCTTCTCTTCCACTAATACTCTGAATGAAAGGCTCCCATGATTTTGGAAGATTCTGGAGAGTGGTTAAGACAAGTTCTTTATCAGACATGATTTCCCCAATGGTCTCTAGATGTTCTTTAATATCCAATAAATTCATAAAGAAGAGTGAAACTATGTCATCATTCGTCATATTGGTACTTTGAAGTTGGATCTTTAAGATAATATCTCTGAGAGTGTTGTCACTTTCAAACATTCCTTTTAAATTTTTATACATATCATAGGTTGTCTTCAGATTGGCAATACGGGGCAAGATGTCTGAGGACCAAGATATGATCTCTTACTAGGTAGATGATTATTTTTCTTGCTTTGACATCTTCTTCTTTTCTTATCTTCTTTTCTATATCTATAGTTGTGTCTGGTAGAGTTTTAGTTGTTACATCCAATAGGTCATCTTCTTGAGGAGTGACTAGAAGCTTTGATTTACAAGGGTTGTTTGTCCCATCAAGCCTATCTTCTACTAGTGTTTTGTGCTTCATTTGATTGGTTTCACAGATACTTGTTGAATGGATTTTGAAAACCTAATGATTAGGTTGAATTAACAACCTTGGATTATTTTTGACTTATGACTACCAATAATCAATTTGGTAGTATCACAGAGATGCTTGTTGATTCAAGAAAATGTTTCTTCAAAAACCAATTAATATTTTGTAGGAATTTTCGGCACCCTAGAAACCCTAGGTCCAAAATGAAATTTCTAAAATTTCATTTTGGCTTATACGTATATGTGTTGGAATGTATATGTGTTGGAAGAGGTCATACTCTTCTATGCCAAAAGTATCTCCAACACCCAAGTATTAAGGGTTGAATCACCACTGAAAAGGAGGTCGTACGGATTTTTCTGGAAACCCTAGAAGGGTTGTACGGTTCTGCAAAAGTGGACTGAGGCTTGGTGGACGCTTATGCAACGAGTTCTTTGAAGACCTATGCTCTGATACTATGTTGATTTTTCAATGTGTCAGGTTAAGCATGAAGTTTATTCCATTTTATCATTCAACCATAACCATAAATGTTGTAGCAACCAAGATCACAAGAAGAAGCACCATGCACAAGAACACAAAATGTATCCTAGGAAACCCTTCTCAACAAGGGAAGAAAACCCAGCCAAATCCTTTTCTATATTCTTCAAGAAAAATACCTTCACCACCAAGAAATACCTAGCACACAAGAGGGTGATCAAACCCTAGAACTCTAGCGCACAAGAGAGATGCACACCTTTTCCCAAAGAAGTGTACTTGCTAAAATTTCCAAACTCACAAGAAGGATATGATTCCACAATGGGGATTCTTCCTTTACTTATATTAGACTTGTCCTATAAACATAAGTTTCTATTGGCTCAATAGGACCGACCTCTTGTAATTCATATTATAATTATTATTATTATTATTATTATTATTATTATTAATAATATTAGTCAGATTAATTATCTTTTACATTTATTATTACTCATATTAAGGTGGGGTCGACCTGTACCCTTTACATAACAATTAGGGTTACAGGAAGGTCTGACTCTTGAACAATATATATCAAAGGATCTGATACATCCACTAGGGGCACATCCATAGGGATGGCATAGCTCTAATTCACTTCATTACACAGAATAACCAGATCTTCACACGTTCACCTATGCTCGTCCACAGGCACATCCACTCTATAGATCTTATTTCCCACTGCCTCACACAGGAGAATCATCTGGAGTCTTCTCGTCAACTCTGCTTCTCAGAGGAGGCTAATACATCATCTTCATTTATGTTCACATGATGATGCACCCAACACTTTGGGATTTCACACGTTCACCTTGTGCTTGGCCACAAGCATGTCTAAGTCAACAGATCGCCTTTCCCACTGAATAATCATCTAGATTTCTTCTCACTCTCTGAATGGAGGAGGTCATCTCTACGTTCCTAGATATGTCTCAGGTAGGAAACGTGTACCCTTCTTAGGGGATTTCTCTCAGGTTTTTAAGCTGAGATAAAGACTCACATAGCTGCAATGATCCACATCTCACAGGTTTGTAAGCTGGAGAATGTCTCACATAGCTGCAATCATCAACAATGGTCTAGCTTAGGGGTGGCCAGCGGTAAATCCGTCATGAGTGGTTGTGCCTATGGTTGGGTGCAAACATGCACCCCTTTTAGCAGTTTCCTTATGAACTATGGTTTTTTGATAAGTATCTTCATACTCTATGTGTTGAAATAGAAATGGTGATCGAATGCACATATATTTGTCTGTCTATGAATGAATTCTATATTGAATGAATAAGGTAGATTTATGTATTATCTCTCTGCGAACTCATGCTTTTGAATGGTTGTATGTGTGCCTCAGTTTAGCAGTTAAAGAGTCATGGGATGTAAGCCTACAAGAATCTACCCTTGTGGGAATTCCAAGTTCAGACCCTGTGGAAGGAGGGCACCTCCTTCAGATTCTTCACCGTATGACCAGGGAGCTCATGCCCATATCCTTAACCATTTACGGCTAAAGGAATTGTGCGTAAGACCACAATAGTTTTCAAAGGAACCATGTGACCAAGGTCTGGGAACCCTACACTATGCTCGAAAGGAGTTTAACCTTTCTAGCTTCGGAACTTCGGGAGTTCGGGCCTCTGGAGTGTTTCGACCTAACCATTTATAAACAAAACGAAGGAAACTAGTGGTCATGGTTACCCATAAGTTTGACTGGAGCTTGCTAGTTTACCTAACCATGGAAGATAGACCTGCCTCACTGTTAAACCTTGACCTAATTACCCATCACGAAGTAACGTGAACCACCGATTCGAGGGTATTTGGGACTCCACTTGGTCATTGGATCTATTCCAAGATAACTTCAGCGAAGTCCCACTTCAGGAGAAAAGAGATGTTATAGCGTCAAACTCCCCGAATGTTGAAGTTACAAAGTGAGGAGAGTCATAGATATGGGGAGTTCGTTAAGAACCCCTCTTAATCATTCAATCATTCAGAGGAGGGACCCACGTAGGGTACTTCGGCGAAGTCCTCCATCAGGAGAGTGGATTGGCCATAAAGTCGAAACTCCTGAAGACCAAAGATACGAAGTAACGAGAATCGTAGATCTAGGGATCTTCCTTGGCCGTTGGATTTACGCCAAGGTCAACCCGACATTGACCACTCGAGAAGAAAGAGAGTGGTAAGCGAGTGGAGAACCTAATGTTGAATTTGCTAAGTGATAAGAGTCATAGATCTAAGGATGTTTCAGGATCTCTCATGACCATCAGATCTAGACAATGGTCATCCCTGTGCTGACCACTCCAGAAGCAAGGAGGAATTCACACCATGAATCCCCTGAACACCGAAGTTACGAAGTAACAGAGGCCGTAGATCTAGCGGTTACATGGACACACCTCGACCGTGAGATTGAAGGACTTGAAAGGAAATTAGTTCAAGGTGATGTGGCATGCTAACATCACCCAGAGTGACATGGACCCATGTTTGATGTGCCACGTGTCACATGGATTCATGTGTTTCACATACCCTACATGCCCATTATTTAGTTTGTATATTTTTGTGTTTTTAGTATGTATAATTTATTATTGTTATTGTTATAATTATATAGTATATATAATGTATTGTGTAGTATTTATAGTATCATAACTTAACTATAGCTATATAATTACATAAATAGAAACAAAATTAGGAATAATATGCAATGGAACTCCAATGATAAATGGAAATGGGAGTATATAAAGGAGGACCAAGCCATTAAACCATCTTTGTACCCCTCGTACTCATCACACAATTGATTATTTACTATTGTGGTGAGATTTTTATCTCTACTTAGATGGAGGATTATGGTGCAAGTGGGTCAATTATATATCAGTATATCAATTATGTGATAGGATTTCATTTCTAGGCAAGTTGGTTTAGATCATCATTTGTCTTTGGGAAATTGGTACATAGCTTACCAAGGTGGTCACGATTAAAATTAAGTCATGAAGAGGTTTGCGAAGGTGTTGGTAATTGAGTTGTTTCGACTTTTGGAATTGGAATCTTCTAGAGACTTTCGAATTGGAATTAATATTGTTGGGCATGAAGGAAATAATTTGGTGGTGCCATCTTTCCAATACATAACAAAATGTTGGGGTTTTCATTAAGATATAAAGTCACAAGGAAAGAATTAGTTGGGTGAAAATGCCCAAAAGAAACTTTGTGTGGAGAACAATTGAAATGGAAAGAAGTTATATGCCTAACCCAACTGTAAGGAACTTTTATAAGATGACTTGGGATCAACCCAAACTGGAAAGATATGTCCGACTTGTGCATAAGAAATAGGTGAAGAGACCAAATGAAAGGGTTAATATATTCCCACCTTAATTAACATGAGTGGAATTAAGGAAAAAATAACCCATCCTTAATCCATGTACCAAACAATTTGGGGTGCCATGATAATTCACAAGGAAACAAGGCAGATCCCAAAAGAAATGTTAGGGAAAGAACATGCAAAACAACAAGAGGAAGACTGTAAGAATGAATTCAACATGAAAAATCTAGCTAATTAACATGATAAAACACAGTAAAATTACTATGGTGACTATAACTCAATTACACATAAGTAAAATATACTACTTAATTGTCTTCACATATTCATTTATTAGTCATATATATTTATCCTTAATCTATGTTAGTAATTTGTAGCTATATCACTTAAAATACCTCAAAATTTCTCAAATTTTCTAGTATTTAGCTTATAAAAAATGTTGTGACTAATTATTTTAGCCTCATAGTCACAAATTAGCCATTTTGTACTAGTGCATATCCTACCCACTAGGAAGTGCATTGTGCAGTTCTCTCCTATGCCATATTTATACATCTAACATGACCCACTCGATGATGATATAATAACTTTTAAGTGACCATACTAATGAGATGGACCACCTTCTTATAGTACCCCTCCCATTAGTTTATATGTGGTACTTGTTGTGGCAGCACCAACAACTTCCCTTTTTCTTGTTTTATGCTTATAAAGAAAAAAAAAATCTCAAGAAATAGGGACCCTCCCTTATACTTTTCAAGGACCTTTTATCATTGTGAAAGGAACCTAAGTTTTTCTTGTGCAATTTGGAGACCATTTTTCCCTCCTTTACTTACTTTTTTATCATCTTGTTGACTTGATGATATCGACAGTATTGGTGGAAGAAACCTCTTCCTCGCCAATATGATGGAAGGTATCTTCCTTCCTATGTCGATACACCTAGTGTCAACATTTTGATAATTTCTTCGATGACATATGAAAAGGGCTAGCATTTAGTCATTTCCTTTCTACCTATTCACGTTTCAGCGGTTCATCCTTCTTTCCTCACCGATACACATTGATTCTCCAGCGTTAGATCTTTCTTTGATCACTAATACACAACATGGTCCTTCCCTCTTTAAACACTTATGCATTGATTCCCTTCTCCTTTCAATCGTTGATGCACCTCGGGATGTAATCGATGATCTAGTGTCGATGCATCGATGTTGGATCACCTTCTAGACATTGATACATTGGCCCTCTCTCTATCCCTAACCTCCGATAATATGCTTTGGCCAATATTTTGGCATGTACAAAACCTATTTTTGCACCTATTTCTCTCGAATCTTCACATCAAGAAGGGTCCAACGAGGCTATAAAAACCATGTTTCACCCTTTTATATTTCATTGTTACCACACCAAGCATTTGGAGTGCAAAGAAACAAAAGAAAAGGAGAAACCTCGTTGCATAGCTTCCCTCACCACCTTGTCCCTTCATTCCCATGTGTTAATGCTCTATCGATATGGTAATTCACCTAATCCTTTCGCTTTCACATATTTCCTCTTCCATTTGATTTTGGGTTTTCATTTTGTTTATATATGTGTGTGTAAAGGATCTAACCTAAGCCTATTATCATGAGAACCATTCCATGTGCACTTCTCCTTTCCTTCAATGATCTCAAATCCCTCGAACCTATACACTCAGATGACCTGGGTTTTTCGTCCTAAATAATCCCTCTCCTTTCCCAGGATGAGATTCTCCCCTTTGCCTTCAATGATACCAGGATGTCTCACAATAGATTTTCATCGACCTTGCCTTAGCTCACATTTCCCCAGAGTGTGTTTGGACACCTTACCTCGAAGTAAGGGGAAAATCATGTTACCCTCTTCCCTCAAAATGAGAGAGACTCGAAGCCCATTCTCTTCAACTCCCTATGGAACCCTCAATTTATTTCTCACTGATAAAAATGTTGATGTTAGTTTAGAGTTTTGAAGCGAAGAAAATAAAACCAGACTTCATATCGAATTGTCTCTACATTTAATTGCTTCATCAGTGAAGATCATAGTGGTCCTACCGACCCAGGCCTATGCATTAGCAGAAATCAAGAAACTCCCGCCAACACATCCTTGTGCATCAAAAAGTATCACAGGTGTCTTGTCAATATGACCTTGCTACAACGACATAAGATCACAGTTTTGGTGTTGATACAACATTTGCATCGGTAGGAAATCCTAGTTTTGGAACTAATACAACCTTGCTACATTGGTGGAGATCACAACGTTGGCTTCAATACATACCTATATCAACAAAGAAACATTCTTCTCACCAATATGACAAAAGAACACAAATGAGTTCCCATAATTAAACCCAAGCCCTCTCTCTTATCAAATTTACCTCTGTAGAGTCAATAAACACTAGATTCATTGTTTAACATTAATTTTACAATACGATGATAAATATGTTTCTTTTTGCAGATTCATACATGACTTCTCCTCAAAAAGGATCTCGAAGTGAAGACAAGGCTCCTGTTGAAGAGGCCTCTTCAAGAAATATTATAGAACAAGAACACATCGACACCCCTAGAATTGTCTATGATGACACTAAGGGTGTTATTGATAAAGAGACCTCGCTCAAGTAGGTTGAGTTATATCATATGTTTAACAATCAAACATTCCCTCAGTTTCTGAAAGACGATCCTAAGCTCAAAACTTTTAGAAACAATCGGAGTTCTAAGTTATATAAAGTTGTAGTGCATGCACCAATGTTTCTCTGTGTAGAGACCATTTCATGGATCATGAAGAACGTCGATCTGAAGACTAGATTCATATTAAATGCTCAAGACCACCCATTCACCTCCTTCCAGACTTTTGTAATTTCCCCATGTTATCATCTAGAGGATGGAGAGAAGGCATTGGATAAGAACCTAGTGAATAATTTCCTGCACATCCCAAGAGAGATTCTAAAGAGTTGGAACAAGCCTGAAATGGTATTCAAGACTAGGTCGTCCAACAAATATCCCACTAATCTACTCAAACTACCATACCAATATGAAGTGGAAATGACATGCAGGTTGTATGGAGAGCTCGATGCCTATAAGTTAAAAATAACATGGGTACCTCTTTTGTACTATTTTGCGGACATCAAATCAAATTTAAACTAGGTAAATATATTATCTTCATCCTTGGAGGAAGCATTCACAACATCGAATGGCACCGCACCAGGGGAGTTTATGAGATTCCATACATCCTCCTAGCTCTTTAAATTGATGTGCATATGTCACTCTTATCCTCACATGGGATGGGTATGGCAACCTAGATACCCCTCAATCCACATCTACTACAAAATATTATGGGAGAATATATATCATGTTGAGTATCAAAATATATGTGAAAACTTCGTAGCCCCATGGTATTAACTCATATTTGTCTCACTAGCATAGTGCATGACAGATAAAGTGCAAGACATAGTTAAAAGAATAGGGGATTGGTATCTATTGTAATATGGAACCTAGCACAAGATATACAGAGCTACCAAATCTCCACACTTGCTTCCAATATTCTTCCTGGACAGACTAGTGTTGCAGGAGATTGCATACTAAACATTCATACACTGGGTAGGTGCAGCATTGTATAGGGACAAGAAATCCATCTGGTTACCCCTCCCCCTATGGGTTGGTTCATATTCATTTAAAGATGTCAAAGAATCACAAGAAGAAGTGAGTACACTAACATCTTTCCACTTCAGTGAAGAAATATTTTGGAGGGACGATCCTTTGGACGTTGTCAACACCCACTGCAACAATTGAAATTAAATATGGGATTACACAAATGATGTCTATGAAGAGGAATAAATCTACTACCGATCCCGAAAATACCATGATGTAATTTTCAAAAGGAGAGGAAACTCCTTGGGTAGAATAGAATATGAGCAACAAGCTTGAGAATCTCAAAATAAAATTGAAGAAGAGGCAGCAGAAAAAGAAACAAAAACAATGAAAATAATAACATTTGAGGAAGCAACATTAGCATCTAAAGAAGAAAACAAAATAAAAGCAGTAGAAGTTGCTAACTCAAAATAGAATAAGAAGAATAAAGAAGAGGAGGTTGAACAACAACAACATAAAGAAACAACAACCAAAGCAGCTGCCAAACAACAAAGAAAAAAGAAGAAACAAAGAAAAAGGAGATAAAAGGAAGTCGAATGAAAGAAGCAATAAGAAACCTCAAGAGCTAAAGCGGAAGAAAAAACAATAGCAAAAATAGCAGTGGAAATATCATCAACAACAATGGAAGCAAAAGCAGTAGCAACAGTAGCAACAACAGAGGAACGAAGAAAAAAGGAACAACAACATATATCCCATGGACATGGATGTTCCAGAATCATCAATCAACATCCCACTCACAGGGAGACATTTCCCATTAGGCGAGTTGGGATTGGGATCATTCACACCATCAAAGACTCAGAAGGTGGCCAACTTAAAAGCCTTCAGGTTTGACAAAGAATCTGGAAAAATAATTTTGCAAAACACCAAAAAGATGATAGTGTCTGAAAAGGCTCCCTTATCAGTAACAACAAAGACCAATGTAATAGAAGACATCAGAAAAGATCCTCTTTTGATCACTTTAGCTGGTGTCACTTTCACACTAGCTTCAAAGAAAAATATAAATGATTTGGTATGTGAAAACAAGGATAAAGATGAAAGAATAAAAGCATTAGAAGAAGAGGTATGGCAGTAAAATTGATAGAGAAAGAATTAAAGAATGCAGTTGATGCGTCGAGGGAGTTAGGATAGAACTCAATAAGTTGGTGATGCATATGTATGCAAATCTACTGGTGTTCCAACAATTAGCCACCTAGATTATGGCGCAACATAACAAAGCCTAGACCAAGAATGCATAGTTCACTGCAATCAGAGAAGGTCTGAATGAGATGCAGCGGTGGTTTACTGAAAACCATGATGCCCCGCCAAAATTACCATGCATAATAGAATGGGAGAGAAATATCACATACATTGCACTCGATAACTGCCAGCATGATGGAGAAAATATTGAGAAGGAGCCGAAAATTTCACATTTAATTTGTACACAACTTCATAAAGAAACATACATCTTAGATCATAAATTACATCTTCCCTAGATTGAGGAGCTAGGTAAGTTGAAGAATGATGAACATAGTTTTTTAGTGGTCAAACAAAACATGAAGTAGAGACAAATAGATGCTCAAACTGTGACCAAGTTGACAGTGGAATTAATGAATGACCACCTTGAGAAACCAATAAGGACGTAGAATATGCTCCAGGAATTCATGGAACATTTAAATAGGGATATGAAGACCTTCTCACAAAATGCAACAACTCATGAGGCCACTTTGGAGTCACAATTTTTTTGCAGAATTGTTTCCATTTCAGGATAACATGAGGTCTGGGAAGCTTACTTGAAGGATAAGAATAAATGAAGGGGGCACATAATCAAATTCGAAATTATTCTCAACCACCCTCCCTTTGTTTTTTCTATCATCATTACAAAATTGTGTACCTATTGTAACTTATGTAAATAAATTTGAAAGCGAAGACGAAAATACATGTAATTGCTTCTTGCAGAAATCATGAACTCCCAATAGGTGATTACTTAGGAAACTATAAATGAAGGAAGAGACCTGCTTTGAAGGGGCTCTTCAACTTTGTAATTTTGGGGAACTACTTTTCTGAGATAATATTAAGAACCCTTTAGGGGCAATTTGCTTGAGATAAATACTAGTTTTTTTATGATGGTTTTATTTTAACTATTTCAAGTAAATGCTAGGCTATCTAGAAACACTATAAGAATTTCGTCACACACATAGACTTTTCTTTTGTGAACATAATTTTTTTGCAATTGTTGTTTTTCTCTTTATTAATTGTTTTGAGATGATGAGTAGGTTTTATGTATATGAGTGTGTATCTTAGACTTATCTCAATGTGATTTTGTATACTTATGTTATTAATCATTGTTTCTCTCTAACAACTATCTAGAATAATTTTATTGCAGGGATTGTTAGCATCTCAATCTATTTGTCAGTTACCCTTAGTTGCTCCTAACTAGGATAGAATAGAATATATTTCCTTTCTTCAAGTAGTTTATTTTTCATTCGCATACCCACTAGCATTAAACCATTCATTCACCCCCCAACCTAGTAATGACAATTGATCCAGAATCTGGATGTGTCTCCTAATCCAAATGGTGCAAAGTCTAATTGGGATCTCGTACCGGGGAATTTTTACCACCTCAACAGGACCTCTCTATGAATTTTGGTGCTTAGGTGGGATCCTTAGGTTATTTCTTCCCTAGGTCTTTAGCCCTTGGTTATTAGTTTTCCTCACTTTGATCATCAAGGCAATCATTTGAGGTACTTCATAACTCCATGGGTTTGGTTTGAGGTGTAAACCCCCAATTGATTCCATGGTCACTTAAGATACCTCATTTTGGGTCCATGGTAGGAAAAATCCATTTGGAATTGTTGTTTATAGGGTGAAATTGAGTTAAACATCACTTGATTTGTTAATAGAAAGGTACCATGAGTTCTTAGGTGGTGTTGTGTCTGTGATCCAAAACACGTGTAATATAGAGTCATTTTGGGCCCTAAAAGTTGTAGTATAGTCTTACCAAACCAATAGCATCGAGTCAATAGTTGCAGTATAATTGTTATGTACAACTAGGACCCTTCAATGGATGACCTTCCATACACCTACACCTTTATCGCATTCCCTTGCCTATTTATACCATCAAATTCCTCTTTGTAAATGCTCTTTGAATCTCTTGTAATCTTCTATATTTCAAAACCTTAATTTATGGGTACACACTTGGGTTAGCGATCAAAATCCCTCCACCCCCCTTATGCCCTTGGAATGCTTTCACTTGTCATCTCCAACACCTTTACAAGGACCTCTTGTGAATATATTGGCTCCAATGTTGCAGGATTGTTGATGCATCCTAAGGCATCTTCACTCATACCTTAAACATTACAACTCTACAACCTCAAGGGAGGTTCCATAACTACTAGGGAAAGGGAGGTATAATCCCCTTTGAGGGAATTTGGGTCTCTCTACTCTTGATTATCATTGATTTATATTTTATATTAGTAGATCTAGTGTTTATTGGTTGTGTGTGTGTGTGTGTGTGTGTGTGTGTGTGTGTGCGCGCGCGTGCACGCGCGCACGCGCAACCCATAAGAAAGAGTGATATATTCCTCACGGCTCATGAAGTATGAATATATCACAAGTGGTATTTGAACCTAGGTGGGGAGGCTAATAATTCCTCCTCTCAATCACTTGAGATAGACACAATTGACTTAAATGTTTGGAAACATCTCATTCCACCCTCAAGCACTTAAGCAAGAGTGCCATTACTAGTACCTTTCCATCCCCAATCAACCCACAATGAGAAAACATATCATAAACAAGATCTAAACCTGGGTGGGGAGGATAACAACTCCTCTTAACCACCCAAGCTAGACTCAATGGACATACACACATGTATACATACATACATATCAAGTCGAGTCTTATCTTGTAGGATATTGGAGCTATGCATGTAGGATCTTCTACGACATGAGTTATTGTTAGAGACGTATCATAACTATCATCTTTAGACCAAGGAGACTCATCACCTATAACATAAAATTAAAGATGAATTCTTTCCATTCTTCACTTTGCATTTCTAGCATTAAGATTTATAGCTCGTTAAAGAACTTGCTCACTTATCCATTTTGTTTTTAAAACTAATCTAAAACTAAATATAAATGAAATATCATAATCACATATAACCATAGGTTAACATAAACAAAACCTTAGATCTTACTAAACCAACCTAATAGTCTTCCTCATCCTCTTAATCCTATCTTATCATATCTTATCATAGCCTAAAGTTTATTGATTTAACCCTAAAACTAAGTAAATACTACATTCTCCTCTTTATCACTATTATTAATGTGTGTGTTTGGGTAATCATCCACCCTTATGGTAGCATAAATTTATTCACACTACAACCTCTACCAATGTTAACTATTTTTATTCATTTTGTCCATTTGGAATTAGGAGTGAACGTATCGAGAGTTTAACCTAGCTCAAGAAAAACCACTCTTAGTGAACTATTCTAGTGGACAAAGTGGTAGTTCAAGGGATATTAAATATCTTGTTCTATTTCCTATAATGTAATTTTTAAAATAATTTTAACAATTTTGTAAATACGTTTTCAAGTTTTACCTATATAGCAAATTGGATTTCTTGTTGCTTTTTAATATTTCCTTGACCAAATGATTATAGTAAAGGGGGCATCCACGTTTGCCACTACTCGAGTAAGAATTCATATTTTGTTTTACCTGGAGAAATATCCACGTTATGAAAGTGTGTGCTTATGATAAAGTAAGATAGAGATATCTTAGTTTGCATATACTTTAGTATATATATTTTTAATAAAATATCTTATAAAGTGCTTCCCTAAAACTCGGCGTATAATTGCATTCAATATGATCGCATCAAACTATCATAATTAAAATGATTTTAATTTAGATTATTTATTAAAATAATTTTTATTTAGGTAATTTATTTATTAATTGATTTTTTATTATTTAATATTTTTATATATTAAAGTATTGTTAATTGGATTTAGTTTGAGTGGTTGGAAAGAATGATTGTTATCCAAAAAAAATAAAACTTGAAAAGAAAATATTTAATTATTTATTTATGATCTTAGAAAAATAAAATAAAAAAATAAATTGACACACCACTCTTTTCACTATTGATCCATGTTACCATTAACTCTTTTCACTATTTATTTTTTTGTAAGTAAGAAGTTTTATATATAAGGGGCCTTCAAAAAACCAAGTCAGAAGTACAAAAATCAGAGAGTAACCGTACTGTAGTTACTGAACTGCCCCAATAGAGGGGAAACCAGTCCAGCCAGCCGGGTAAATCAAGCATTGATAATTTAACAGTCTTATATAGCAAAACTAAGCTGACTGGAATGTAGCTAAAAGAAAACCCTATTAAAAGTAAAGAACCCCTGTGGGCTTAAACACTTGGCAAATAACCTTGCCAGGTGGCAAGAACGGCCTCATACCAAGGTTCCTCTTCGACGAGTGTCCCTTTGCTTTCCAACTGCATGTCAGCGTCCATGTTGCTCTCATCCCTGTTGGCGACTAGCGAGGTGTCTTGTAGTGCATGTTGTCATGTAGCCTTCTCCACGTCCGTGTCCTCATGCTCGGCTTGCTCCACAACAATCTCTGCGGAATGCTGCGTCTGGGCGTTTCCTTCGTTGGGCTCTGCATGGGGTTCCTCTACTGAAGTCGCGCCTACTGGGTCAGGGGGGAAAGCATCTTGGAGGGAGGAAAGGATCTGAAGGAGGGTCGTGACCTTTCCATCCGTGATCTGCAGACAGAATTGGAGGTCCTCCACCCCCTGACGGAGTTCAAAGACCAGACCATAGAGAATAGTAAAACTTTCTTTCAGCTGCGAGTCAAAGAAGGAGTCAGAAGAAAGGTTCCTGTTGTTTCGGGCCCTTCGAATTGGAGGTGGCGCCCCTGTGGGCGGCCTTGAGGAGCCAGCTACTGGTGCGTGGGAAGGCTCGAAAGTTATGGAAATTGGAGGAACGGGAAGGTATCGCGAAGAAGAGCCCGACAAGCTATCAATGATGGCTAAGCAATCAAACCAGGAGACAGGCGAGGTGGAGGAGGTGAGAGGTGTTGGCTCAGGCTAGAGAGGCAGTGAGGAGATTGTGGAAGGCAAACCAGGGGGCAAGACAGAGGGCCGGGGCCGGCGAGGATTCCATGGAGAGCCTCTTCGTGGCCGTCCCCTTTGACGCGACATGAGTTTCGTCGAATGAATGCGAAAGAAGACTAAGTGCACCAGGCGAAGGTAGAGAGCCTGGAGGTGGGCAAGGGCTATAATCACCATGAAGGTCCAGTTTGAACCAGGCCAGGGCAGCGGAGGGAGGAGCAAGTTGGTCCACGAGTGAGGACGAGAAGCTAACACAAACAACAGAGCCATAGAGTAATTCGTAAAGGAGACGGATGCAGCAGAATTAAAGCCGATGCAACGATGTAAGGTCAAATTAATGCAGGTTCGGGGTGGCGGGCAATGACACGAGCTCATCACATGGCTCCTTACCTCATTAGCCTACTCGTTCTTCCTCCTCGCGCCAGTTGGCTCGCACTAGCACCCCATCCGGGGATTAACTCTTTTCACTATTGATCCATGTTATCTTTTCACTATTGATCCATGTTACCATTAACTCTTTTCACTATTGATCCATGTTACCATTAACTATATCATGTATTTTCAACATGTACTAGAAAGTATTTTCAATTCAACATGTACTCGAAACCTATACTCAATATATATTATAAACTTATTTGAAACCTATGAAAAGAAACATTGTTTTTTCATTTCAATATTTTTGGTCAAAATTAAAATATGTTTTATTGTTGTAATGTGATATTTTGAAAAAAAAAACAAAAAACTTATGAGTGTGTAGTACATAAACTTTTTGGAAATGAACTATGTTAAATATTTCAAATTGTGAAATGTTTTGGGTGTTATTAGGGACAAATAAAGTTGAAATGATAAAAAAGAGAGCACAATTGGAGATTTATAAGGTTAAAATTATAGATAATCGTTGTAAATAATGAATGAAAAGGAATGGACCCTTTATAAAGTTTTTCTTTTGAATTTCTATTTATAGATTGTATAGCCATTGTTTTAAGATGAAAATAATACTAAGGTATAAGTAAAATCTTAAGTATCCATACTTAAAATGTAAAAACCTTGGAAAATCTTATTAATTCTTAAAAAGCTAACCATAAAATATTTCTCAATATTTTTGTAAAACAATTTAAAATTTTAAGGATTTTATATAATTTCTATAAAATTTTGATGATTTTTAAAGAAAATTACTTTCATCCTATAGAATTTGGGTGATTCATTTTTGGAAAAAAAAATGGAAATTGATCTTTTTTTGATGTCTTGATCTTTATTTTTTAGTCAAGTAATGATAATTATTTTTAAAACTAATTCATAGTTATGAGACATTACACTATTATAGTGTTTATATAACTTTTAAATTGCTTCTACTTGCACCATGATTTAGTTGTGCTATTTTAGATAGAAATATGAATTTAAATCCAAATTCATGTTTAAAATTGATTAATAATAATAATAATCTAATTTTAAGGTCACCAAATTGGTGTATGAAGAACATATTAGAGATTAATATGTTTTTTTTGTGTGTTTATTGACACAATAAAATAAAAAAATATTATTATAATTATAGAATAATGGGTTGAACAAAAGTATGAATGTTTTAAATTTTTAATAAAGATGATGATTATCGTTGATGTCATTTTGATTTATTGGAGTTTAAAAAATGTTAAGAAATTAATCAGTTTTCTTTAAAATATATATATTTGAAAAGATTGAGAGAATTTTTTTTAAATCTCTATAATTTTGATGAGATAAAATGTTACAAAGGCTCGTACTGTTATAAATGTTTTGAAACTGACATTTAATATAAGTGTAGGCACTATATTTTAAGAGAAATTATTTTTCATCCTCCACCATCTTAGTATCACAAAAATGACAAGTTCTTTTGTTCCATGACATTTTAAAAATGATTTGTTAACATGTTTCACTATAAAATTCATGAAAACTTACCCATGAGGTGTAAGTTCAAACCTCACATGGAGGGGTTGAAGGTAGGAGTCATTTGTGGGGAAAAACTATCGAGTCTCATAATCCTCGTGACAACATCTCACTCTTGGACAGATGTTCTTCCATCCAACATTAAAGCTAATCTTGACCTATCCTCACCTTAATTTGGAAAAAATAAAAAATAGAAAAACTCATTCTTATTTTAACCATATTATTTTACTTCATTCCTATTTTAACCCTATCATTTTACTTCTTATGTTAATTTAAAAAATACTTCTTATGTTAATTTAAAAAAAATATTTTTAATCTTTTAATATTTTTTTAATGATTTTAATAAAACTATAGCTATCAAAAAAATTTAATATGCTTTAATATCTAATTTATTAAATAAAAATAAATAACTAAAATAATACTTTTGTTTTGGATATTCTAAAGGAGTCAATGATTGTATTTTGGATATCCTAAAGACTCTAAAAGATTATATCATTATCTCAATTAATTTAATAGGTACTTTTATTCACATCATATAATCCTTGGTCATTGATAATGATAATTAGTCTAATGGTAAATAATTGCATAAAAATTGAATTGCATGATTTTCACGTTTAAGAAGACGTTTGCCATATATATATATATATATATATATATATATATATGCAATTGCTTCATGGTAAATAATTGCATGTAAAAGTTGAATTGATTTCCACTTTTGATACGACGTTTTGACGTATATGGATTCATAAATATCTTATTATAAATAAAAAAAGTCAAAAAGTTCGGCTCCTTTTTTAATTTATAATCTATGTTGGACATTATTTTATTTAGGAAAATCCAATCAAAGAAGAGTGGTCTGGAAAAAAAGACTGGAGTATTTTATTGTTATATTAAACAGAAAGGTAATAAAGTTTCTAAGCTTCATGATTATTTTTATTGGTATATGGTTGTTTTGCAAAGTCTACAAATTACCAATGTTCTCATTCTCCACATAAATATGTGAAACCGAAGTGATATTATTTCCAAAATTAATTAATTTTTTTTTTTTAAATATAATTAATTCGTTTTACATCAATAATAAGAAAGGGAAAATTGAGTTACATATGATTAGGATGTAAATATATGAAAATATAGGACAAGGGGAATTCTAAAGGAAGGAGGATTGTTTTTTTCCGATCTTAAGTTTTTATTAAAAATTATTTCGATATTATTATATATTTTTAATAATATTTGTAAAATAATTTTAAATTATATATATATATATATATATATATATAATGCAAGTGTAAATAAATTGGCTAACTTGAACATTATCTTTTAAAAACTTGTAAGTATTTTTGCAAAGGAATTTTCCACTTCTACACTTGTAAATATTTTTTCAAAGGAATTTTCCACTTCTACTTACAATTAGATTGTAGATACATTATATTTGGAAACTTGTACATATCTTTGCCAATGATTTTTGCACTTCTTTGCACTTCCACTTATAATTTTGCACTTCCACTTAGAATGATAGATTGTAGATACATATGTAAATGTTATGCAATTGTTATTTTTATTATGAAAAACTCTATTTTCAAGCTAAATATTGTATATATCTTATAAACAAATTATATGGCTTGGAACCCATTTTCACTTAGAGTTTTTTTTACTAGGGAATACACCCTTTTAAAAGATTTCTTTGGGTGTTCCTCAATTTACATTATTGGTTTTTAGGTTTGGTCAATATTTATGCTTCCAATGAATGATTTAGGCGAGTTTGGAAACAACCTTCTAGTTGTTAGGGATTTAATCTCCTTAATCCTTAAAGTAGATAGAATATTGTGTATTGTTATATAATGATGGTCATGATTAGTAAATAAGGCCTATGCAATAGTGTGAACACAGCTATTGTGAGAAGGCTTACTAGAAAGTTCATTCTCTAGAATGTTCTTAGGAGATAGAAGTAGTATATATAAAGGTAGAAGCATTGTAAAACATGTTTGGTGAAATCATTTGTAATTTGAGCTTTGCTCTATTGGAGGTTGCCCCCTTGAAGAGGCAAGTGAACAATGCTTCCATATTAATAAAGGTATTTTATTTTGGCTCATATTGTCTTGTAATCACTATTTTGTTTCTTTCGGTAATATATTTGGATAATATTTGTGATATTGCTCGGAATATTCTATTTGGTACCTTACAAGTGGTATCAAAGAACTTTCCTCGATAAAAAAATTTAGAATTTTTTTTCAGGCTAGAGACATGTTTCAACATCTATAAAGAACACATAGATATGTCATTAAGCAAGTAAACCTATGGTTGGGGAAGCATACAAACATGAACTACAAGAGGTTTCACCTAGTTGGAAACCCTTGTAACCCATGTCGGTACCCGTTCGAATAGTACCGCATCAAACAACACCTTTACAGGAAATGTCACTTCCAAGTACCCTCGAGTATATCAAAAGTCATGTAGGTATCCTGAAACCAACCTTAGATAAACCACTTGATCACCTAACTGCTACAGTGGCACCACGAACAACATTAGGAAATAATACTCTTGCATACCCAGGTAATTGGGTAATACAACTAAGGGATTGATTGACCATCCTTAGTTAGAGCCTTGAGATATTGGGTAAAGTATTATTGTTGGACCCCACAAGTATATCATAGAGTTATAGAAAAAGGAACTCCCTTGTCCTTGCAAAACTTCAAAACCCTACTCCTTACTACTAGTCCAAAAACCATGTTGAAACTTTGCACATGCAGTGCTTGGAAACCATGTTTCCTACATCCGGGCAATGAAATTCCTACACAATCTATTGTCTTAGAACGTGATCCAACTTTCACTAGTAACTTTTGGAAATAATTGTGTATGCTCTAGGGAACCTAATTGCATCTCAAAACTTCCTATCATCCCTAAAATGATGGTTAAATAGAAGTTGTCAACAAATGCTTGGAAGCCTATTAGAGGTGCTTCACGTCCAAACAATAGTCTCAATGGGTTTAGTGGTTTCCCTTGTTGAATGGTGGTACAATACAACTTATAATGGTGCTACTCACATGAATCCTTTTGAGGTATTCCATGGTAAAAATCCCCTACAATATTATCTTACCTACCATGTGTCTCCAAGGTATAGGAGATTGACAAAACCCTTACAGCTTAGACTAACATTCTACACACTCTCAAAGATAATTTGGTCATGGATCATAATCGAATGAAGCAATAGGATGATCAACATTTCTCTTAATGCCATTTTTCCAAAAGGGATCAGGTATTTCTTTGTTTACAACCATACAAGCAAAATTCCCTCAAATTAGACCATCGCCAAAATCTTGCTCCAAATTTTTATGGTCTCTATACAATCCTTAATTGCATTGGGATAATGGCTTACAAATTATCACTTCCAAACCACTCTAAGATCCATTCAATTGTTCATGTCTCATACCTAAAGAAAGTGATTGGATCCAAGTGCCATGTTCAAATGAGTCTTCCTGAATTAGATGAAGAAGGTTCCATTTGGTTGTAGCCACAATCCATCCTTGACGAGTGTGAGCATCGTCTCCACCAATGCACAATTCATGAAGTTTTAATACAGTGGAAGCATACACAACTCGAGGATGCCACATGGAAGCCAACCACCATTATGTATCAATTTCAACATATTAAGCCTTGAGGACAAGCTTGTTCTTTAAGGGGGAAATGTTAGGTACCTAACCTCCCTAACCCATAAAGTAGATATAATAATATGTATTTCTATGCAATGAAGGCCATCATTTGTAAATAATGTCTATGTAGTAGTGTGAACAAAACTATTGTAAGAAGGCTTACTAAAAGGTTATGCCTACTAGAAAGTTCCTTCTCTCAAATTTTCTTAAGGGATAAAATTAGTATATATAGAGGTAGAAGCATTGTAAAATATGTTTGGTGGAATCATTTGTAATCTGAACTCTTCTCTATTGGGGGTAATTGCCCCCTAAAAGAGGCAAGTGAAAAGTTATTCCATATTAATAAAAGTATCTTATTTGTTGTTTTTCTTCATATGAGATATGATTGATATATTATTACAATGATGAGTGTTCCATATATAGGGAAAATATGGTGACCATCCATGAAAGGATGCATCCCTTGAATAATCAATAACTATCTATTATTATCATTTACTTATTATATATGATATTTAATAATCAATAATTATATTATTAATTATTATTCTAAGAGAATGTTTTCCAAACATCAACACTCCCTCTCAACGAGGGAGACATTGTGCATCATGCCAATCTTGTCTCTAAAGTATACAAACTTCACCCTAGACTCATGACACTTGTATGTCAGTCTTGGGAGACGTCTCTCTCCCACCTGAACCGAGGAGAAACTCCTTTTGCGGATCTCCCTTTTTATCCAATTGACTCTCTCTGAGATGAGTCTCACTCTGGGTCCCCATGTAATAAAATATAGCATCTTCGGTCTTGATCATTCCTTGTCAAATCACCATGACTAGGACAAAGACTACACCAGGATATTTCACCACAAGTACACACATGTGAGTGAATGTTAGCATGATGCTAACTGACATGTGGAAATCACTTCAAGCACCTCAAGTCCATATTATTCCTTGTCATGATCAAGGAAGGACTACGTCTGGGCCCATTTACCACAAGTGCACCTTTATGATAAATGTATCCTATTTCCCTTGGTCTACAGCCCAATCTAGGAGAAGTTTCTCCCAATGTTGAAGCATCAACACCCCTTCTTAGCTAGGGAGGTATCTTTCCATAGTAGTACACAACTATTGTCCAGAGACACGAAGTCTCTTCCAGTGGTACACAACCACCAAAGTAGCAAAAGGTTTGTCACACATGGCACTCCCATGTGGACTTCTAGAGGCTACACCCTCTAGAAACACTAGGGTCAACTCCCATAGTGTGTGACATCAAGGGTCAACTCCCTTGACATGTCCTCATGTACTCTCCACATGGGACATTGGGATATAATCCCAAATGCACTTATCCCTTCTCTAATAAGTGTCCTCACAGATCAACTCAACTCAATTCACAGAGGAGTATGATCTGGAGAATGTTTGTCACACATGGCACTCCCATGTGGACTTATAAAGGCTACACCCTCTAGAAACACTAGGGTCAACTCCCATA
This sequence comes from Picea sitchensis, assembly GCA_010110895.2. NCBI lineage: Eukaryota > Viridiplantae > Streptophyta > Pinopsida > Pinales > Pinaceae > Picea > Picea sitchensis. The sequence continues at coordinate 2,629 of SNQJ01S0107650.1, read as the reverse complement.
GTGTGTGACATCAAGGATCAACTCCCTTGACATGTCCTCATGTTCTCTCCACATGAGACGTGTCCTCATGTGCTCTCCACAAGGGACGTTGGGATATAATCCCAACCACACTTATCCCTTCTTGGACAAGTGTCCCACTTATCCCTTCTCGAATAAGTGTCATCACAGATCAACTCAAGTCAGTCACGGAGGAGTACGATCTGGAGAATATCTGATGCAGACCCCCTACCTCTGCCTCAGTAGGGTCCGCTGACCTCCTGGTCAAGGATCATTCTTCAATCTATCGAGTTGAAGCAGCTCTTCGATTCCCTGCTGGAATCTGCAGGAAATATCCATAGGTCCAAATGCGAACTCATCCCACACGAACAACACCAGGCGTGATCTCCCTCCACGTGACCACTACCCATGACCACACGCCTATCAAAAAGGTGCTTCGTGACTTCGTATGTCGAGACTTTACATATGAGCTAGCCTCGAATCTCCCAATCCCCGAAATCCCGACATTAGAGCCTAGCGAGTGCTAGCTCTGTTCCCTTTGCCTCTGTCCATATGACCCCCACTATGACCTGGGGCCAAACCTCAAAGAATTTTGAGACTTCGTGACTCACGAAGTCGAAAGACTTCTCACCTCAGATCTTTCGATCCCCGAAACCTTGAAATTCTCCCATGCCAAATCAACATCTCTTGGCGCTCCAAGATCCGACGGTCCAGATCCTTCTCTCACGAATCAGGACTTTGCGTTTCATGAAGTTGGAAAGGTTGATCATATCTATTCACTGACTCCTGATCTTTTGATGTGTGTGGATATCTACCACCTGTCACCCAAGATCCAACGGTCCAGAATGATTTCGTAATTTCACCTATCGTGAGTTTTCTCCTCAGTTTCCTTCTGACCTCCCAATGTCCAATTCCACGAACACCCTGGATGTGTTGCCACCTATCCTCTGACGATGGACAATTCCAATTGATTTCGGAACTTGGGACTTTGTGTAGTCCACCCTCCTACATACACAAGGTTAAGCCTTGTGTGTCTTCCTACGGATCCAACGACTATTGGCCCACGTGCTCAGATCTGATATCCTCCTGTGCGTGTTCTTCATTGTCTAGACACGGGTTCCAACGATTCAAATCTCTCCTCTGCAGCTAATCTAACGATAAGTGTTTCTCCTCCTTCTGAGCTTTGGATTTCTTCCCAGTCTTGTAAGATTTCGACGCTTTGAAGGTCTCGGCCTTTGATCTTCTTCCTGCGAGCCCTGTGACTTTGGGTCTCAACTTCTGCTATCCTTCCTGAGATTTTCAAACTGACTTATATCTAAGGGGTTCGACCCTCTGCTTCCTTAGAAGAATTTTGGTGCTCCTCCTGGCACACTTCTGCGCTCAACCTCGTGAGCTTGGAACTGGAAATAAGTTCTCTCTGCGCACACTCTTTGCGCTTGACTATCCTCCTGATGGATATCTTTCAACACTTCATCTGAGTGTTGGCCTGGTGCACTCCTTGCACAGGTCTTCCTCCTCCTTGAGATTCAACTACTCAAACCTCAAAGGTCTTTGTCCCTTTCTCTCCTCGAATGGATACAAGTGCTCTCTTGGAAACTTTTGCTCAAGCACACCTTGTTGAACCTACAGAGTGTTCAACAACTCTGTGAGTGTCTTCCCCTAGACACTTCCCTTATCTTTGAACTCGAAATATTTTTCTTCCTTCATGCACTCCTTGCACTTGCTCGATGCCCACCTGGCAGAGCTATACATAATCCTTAGCAATTATGTCTTCTCTCTGAACTCGGAATAGAGTTCCTCTTATGCAGTTCTTGCACACACTCGATGCCCACCTGGAAGAGCTCTACAAAATCTTCAGTGATTTTGTCTTTTGGTGCCTTCCTCTACACAGTATTACCTCTAGAGTATTTAGTAACTATGAGGCTTCTCCCTTGAGTCTATCACTGCAGATGAAATCTAGCATACATCTACAACATAAAATAACACATAGATGTCATTCATGAAATGTATGGAAACACACAAAGAATCTTATGTAGGAAAAACTACTCTTTGTATTAATATGAATGTCCAATTACAATATGGGTAAGCTCGGACTTCTATGGAGTCTTGAGTCTCTTTTCTCTCCTCTTCCATTCTAATCTGTTCTAACCTCCTGAATCTAGATAAAATGATCTTTTTTTACAAAAGAGGGGCTCCTCGAGACTTTCCCTCCATCTACCTACTCTCCTTAATTACATTGAATTACATTCAATGGTTGTCTAGTCTGAATCGGATCTAGATATTATCAGCCTATCAACCATTAGAGGCGACACTATCTCCTATATGCACAAAGGAATCTATATGGCTCTTCCAACCTTACAAACATTTAATTACAATTTGAAATTTGAAAATGAGAGGGTTGGTGCCTCTCTCCGCTTAAATGTGTGTTGTGATGTGTTGTCTAGCTAGCGCATTGCTAGGTTGGAGCAATGCTCCTGCATCATACTCCATGTTATCACTGAAATTTCGTCCGCACAGGGCGACAAGAACTCTGCATCGTCAACACAGAAAAACAGTCGTTCATGGCACAAGGATTAACTCCACAGCACAGCAAAAGGGTCAAAACTATGCAAAATGGCCAAAAAATTAAAAA